>RJWM01014593.1:0-55191 GCA_004363535.1 Dasyprocta punctata | reverse complement strand
TTTGACCTCAGAGACTGTAATTGATTCCAGCTCCCTCAAGCCAGAGATTCTATCCTTAACTAGGAAAGCAAGGAAATGTGAAACCAGAGCCTCAGAGGCTGGGAGCTCCAGACGCAGGTGCTGACGTCAGCCCTGCCAAGGAGGTGCTAAGCCAAGTGGCCCCTGTGGTCTAGGCTCCAGCATCTGGAGTTGTGTTTGACGCCGCTCCTGAGACTGTGGTGGCAGACAGAGTGGCACATGAACCCTGGCCTTGCCACACTCGGTGGCCAGGAGAGCCCACACTGGAGGCAGAAGCAGCACCAAAAAGAGAAAAAAGGAAATCAGCTTATTTTCTGTACTATTCTTCCCCAAGGAATACCGTGACTTTAACTTTTCTTGCTGTAACCTGGTGCAGAGTTGGAGGAGACTGTAGTCATTCCCTGTTGTTTGAATAGAGAGACATCTATCTACCACCTATTGCCAGCTTTTTTAGTTGCTCAAGATGCTACTGTGTGTGCAGTACCAACCCCCTGTGGAAGGGACAGCAGGTGCTGCCCTGCTCTCAGTAGAGTTAAGACTTGATGAGTCTCAGTAGTTAGTATTTATCAGTTAGCACAAGGAGGTTAAGCATCTCATCAACATCAGCTCATAGTAGCAGCAACAGCAGCCGTAGCTAATGTTTTATAGCATCTACTACGTGTCTAAGCACCTTCCCTGCTTGTCCCATTTGATCTGATTTCTCCTCAAGACCATGATGTGACCAAGTAGTGACATAAGCTCCTTTTTCCAGTGAGGGAACCAAGGCAGGGAAGTTGAGGTGACCCGGAACCCAGGGCAAGCTGAGGAGACGGGACACCCACCAGGCAGCCTGGCCCCAGAGCCTGGCTGCACAATTTCTCCACTTCCTGTCTTTTGTGCAGCTGGAGGAGGCACAGTGAGGAGAGAGAGGAGGCTGTCAGGAAGGTGCTCTGGCTGACAGGGCTGGAGATTGGAGAGGACCTAAGAGGAGTTTCCAGGGTAGCCGCTTCCCTCCTTCACCGCCACAGGAGGGAGGAACTGAGGTGAGGGCAGGACTTCCTCCTGCCTGGCACCTCCTCCTGTCAGCTCGGGTGGGGCTGGGGACCTCAGGCTGCTCTGAGCTCACCTTCACATCAAGCAAGCCAGCTTTTCCGGCTCTACTCATTTCCCACACTTCCTTCTTTCTTCCTGGCAACTCGGAGTTGACGCACTTCAGGGGCAGTTAAAGACCTCACCAGTTCTCTTGTGTACAATATTAAAATATACACAGTTCTGAACTTGAGAGCAGTCTGTACACAGTTCCCGTCAGGAAGGAGAGAGCAGAGTTGCGCTCAGGGCTGCATCCAAGCCCATCAGCATTTTAGTATCATGGAACGCAGAGGGAGTGGGCCCTGCCTGCAAGGCCAGACTCCTGCCTCTCAGGCAAGGAAACTGAGGCCCACAGAGGACTAATGGAAGAGCTGGCATAAGGACCTGCATTTTGTAAACCTCCCTATCCAGCGTTCCATCTCTGGGCTTCCCCGAATTTTGCTTGGCAAAGTGGTTTTATAAATAGATGTAGCATAATTAAATAATTCCATTAAAAGTATCTCTCTGGTCAACTTCTGAAAGAATATTTTTCATATGTAAAGATATTTATAAATTAGATATAGGGCACATTTTAACCCTGCTGCCATCTTGAATCTCAGTGAAGAGACAGTGCGCTGTTGTGACAGAGGAAACATCACAAAAATGCCCAGTGACGGGACACCTGAAATACAGCTGAATGCCCAGAAGATGAGTAAAACAAGCCCAACCTATGCACCTAAAACACTCCTTGTGTAAACTGTATGGGCAGTCACACATTACTATGCACAAAGCTGAGGATTTAGCTTCACTGGAGGTCACTTCTCCTGTGAGCAAAACAAGGTCGATGAACACTGCCATCTCTGCTACTGTGGCAGTCACTCCTGTGAGCAGTGGCAGTGACCTATCCAGAGTTAGTCTGAGTCTGGTTCTCACTCAGTCTGAGATACAGAAGCAGTTGTTAAGCTCATTCTACAAGGAAGATCTACAGGTTAGAGAAATTTAGTGGTGGTGTTTTAGTTACTTTTCTCTCGTTGCTAAGACAAACTACCCAACATCCAAAATAAGGAAGGAAAGGTTTATTTAGCTCACAGTTTGTGGAGGTTTCTGTCCATAATCAGCTGGCAAGACAGAGTGGCATGGTGAGGGGCAACAGTTCAAGGCAGTGGAAGACAGCAAAAGTAGCAAGAGCAAAAGTGGGGGAACCTCTTTTCCTCCCTTTATATTGTATGCAGACTACCCTCCCTGGGGCAGGTGTAGTGCTCACACCATCTCCCTGCCTTCCTCTTGCACAGGCTTAGAATGTTTACAAAACAAGGGCCCTGACCCACTGCTGAGTCACATAGTTAAGCTTGTAAACTTCTCAAGTTGACACAATGTATCAACCATTACAGGCGGTCAGTCCATGTGACTCTGAATCCCAAAGTTTAAAGCACTATTTTGTGTTCTCTCTTACTGTGTTTTCATTTGTTTTGCTCCTTTGCCTCCAAGTATATGCATGACTTGCCAGTTTCCTTTTTGTGTATGTCTGAAAGCAGTTGTACTTGCTCACCTTTAAAAATGTTTCTGTGAGGTCACCTTAACTACTTCCACATCTTTGGTTATAAAACTGTGTTCCCATCTTTGCTGGAGTCTGGAGAAAGAACTCACAGGCTGTGCTGTGTGTCTCTCTCTGCCATGGAGCTCCTCTGTGCGCCTGCTGTCCTCCTTTCCCTGTCCGTCCCTTTCTTGGTCAGTGACTGCAGTCAATCTGTCTATCCATCCTCTACCACCGTCCCTTCCCCTGTGCTGGCCTTCCTGACTCCCTGTGGCACACAGGTCTGCTCTTGTTTCACTTTTATTTTTTGGAGAAAAAGTTCATGACTTTTTTTAGGAACATGTTCTCACATTAGATTTTTAAATTTTTATTTAATTAGGATATGTCTGCAATGCATAATAACAACATTTGTTCAGGGCTCCTGGTGAATATATGTATTGTGTTTTGATCTTGTTCAGTGCCCCTTCCTTCTCCTTCCTCCCTCCTTTCTACCACCTTCCCTCTCCACCTCCATGAAGTCTGTTTGCTAACACCGCTTCTTTTTTACTTTTTATTTATATTTTGGGGTTTTCATATGAGAGAAACTATGCAAAATTTAACCTTCTATGTCTGATGTAGCTCACTTAACTATATGGTTTCAAGTTTTATCCATTTTCCTAGAAATCACTTGAGTGTACCCTTCTTTGTGGGTGAATCATCCAGCATTGTGTAAAGACTGCATTTTTTTTAAACCATTGGTCTGTTGTCAGGCATCTGTGCCACTTCCAAATTTTAGTGATTGTGAATTGTGCTGCTATGAGCATCGCATGCATGTGTCTATATAGTGCAATGTCTTTTATTCTTTCAGAAAGATATCTAGAAGGGGAATAACTGGCATGAATGGAATTTGTAGTTTTAGTTTTCTGAGGACTCTCCACACTGGTTTCCATAGTGGTTGCACTAGTTTGCATTCCCACCAAGAGTGCAGCAGACACCCCGCCCTGCATCCTCCCCAAAATTTGTAGTGTTTTGTGTTCTTGATGATTGTGCCTTTTCATCCTGTGTGAACTCAAAGCTCTGCCTACCTGGTGCTCTCTGCTTCTTTTCCTATCCTAGTTCATTCTCTAATTTGCCCAAATTTTAAGCTTCTTAACATTTGTCTCTTTATTTACAAAATGCTAACATGGTTGAGCTCAGCTTCTGATCTTTTAGGGCAATGCATTTTTCTTGCCAAGTCTGCATTTGAATTTGACTCACAATTGCCACCTTGAACTCCCTGAGGCCTCTGAGGTAGGAGTTGGATGGAGGGGTTCATGGCTGCTTCCAGCCCTGCTTATCCCCAGTCTGGTGGCCACATCACCCAGCTGCACAGGTCTGAACCTCTGTGCTGTTTCTGAATCTTCTGGCACTTCTTCCCCATACTGTGAGTCAGTCATCAGGTTTGTTGATAGTCTCTTTCTGCTCTTTGTCCTATAAATAATTTTCTTCTCTTTCCCATGAAAGCCATGCTGGAGGCTACTATCCAAAACTAACCCCATCTCCTTTTCTTCAGACTTCATACCTTTCTCTGTCAGAACCAGGCTTGGCATTGACAGGATCCCACACTGACCCCAGTCTTACTGCAGAGTTCCCTGGAGTGCATTTTATAAAACAGAGCTGCAGGTAGCTATGAGTAATGCTACCCAAACAAGATCTTGTGATTAATGCATCAGGGAAATGTGGGTCAAGTAAATGCAAATACATTTCCTTGCTGTAGAACCATCAGGGTCCTTTCCACGCAGTGGGCTTGGTAAACTTACTGGGAGGTCAAGGGGGTCTACAGTACCTCCTCAGCTAATTTGATCTACAGAGCTTCAAAAATTTCTACTTATTTTGGCCGTACAGTGGCAGAGGTTTTATTTTTTATTTTAATTTTTTTTTCAGAAGCACATTAAGAAAAGTTGGCTCATTGGAATATGCTTAACTCCTCAGGCTTCCAGCCCATCTCAGGTCAATCTATTTAGACAACTTGAGTGTCTTACAGATCCTGGAGAAATACCCACTCTGGTCAGCTTGGTCTCCTGCTTGTCTTCTGCAAGCTGCCTCCCTCCTGTGTTCATGACTTGCTGATATTTTTCTTTTGGCTTAGAATTCTAACTCCATTCTAGCCCTAGTCTGCATTTTATATGCTGTTCACGAAGTCTGTACATGATATGTTTTTATAGTCTTGTTCAACTTGCTCTAACCAGCAGTAGCTACCTCTCTGCTGGATTTGCACAGCATTAATAATAACTAACAATAACTGCTCTCGGAGTATCAGTGATACTCATGACATCTTTGCAGTGATCCTGCATAGGACTTATCCTTAGATCTGTGCGAGATGTGAGCAAATGACTTAGGAATTGGGGACACTCAAAGGCAAGGCCAGGATTCCAATGCATGGGCAAACAAAAACTCAGAAACATCACCCAGGATTTGCAGGCAGATTTGTTTAACATTGAAAGGCACTGACCTTGAGAAAAAATGTCAGGCCATGAAGGCTCAAGGGGGGAAGTTTTTATGGGGTTTACAAGCAAGAAGCAGTATACTTGGCTATCTTTGATTCATTCTTACAATATACATCATGGTGACCAGCCAATTCTAAGAAACAGAAGCAAGAGGAACTGTGATAGGAACTGAAGTGAACTGGAGGTTTCCTAGGCCACTAAAGAAACTGAAGTATACTGGCTGTGAGGGAGAGGCATTTTCTGCTACACCAATGCAAGATGCTCTTCAGAGAAAAATGCTCAAAGTTTGCAGTTCTAATGGGGCTTTTATTCTGGAAGGCAGATTACCTTAGAAATATGTGTGAGTAAACTTTCCCATCCCTGGGGCACAATATCAGATACTCACAATTTAAAGAGGTTTTATTTGGCTCATGGTTTCAGGGGGTTCTATCCATGGTAGGCTGGCTACAAGGCAGGAACATCATGGCAGAAGGGTGTGATGGAGCAAAACTGCTCTGTTCACTTCAGCTAGGAAGCAGAGTAGGGCAACAGTGCCAGAGAGAAAGGGACCAGGGGCCAGACATAGACCCCAAGTCATATCTGTATGACCCACATAGACACACCCAAAAGTGTGCTCTCCCAATCCCCTAGGCAGGCCCCAGAGCCAATCAGGTTGACAATTAAGCCTAACATTTAAAAGATGTAAAACCCATCTCTGCAGCATATGTACACAGCTCTCTTCACTGAAAAAAAAAAAAACTTGTAAAGAGAAGACACATTTTAAGGTTAGAACTTGGGTGGTGGGAATGGTTAAGTAGCATCTTCTGTAAAAAGTTCATGTGAATACTTGGTGAATCTCAGCATTCTTGGAAGTTCTCTGGAGGACACAGAGAAGAGGTGGAAACCAACCCTCAGCTCAGGTGGAGAGAAATAGGAAGACATGAAATGCCAGAGCCATAAAGTGTAGTTTATAATTGAGGTCTAGGTCAATATTCTTAATTAGAAACTCATGGACTTCTAGGGGAAAAGTGTCTACGAACCTCTTCCTTTGAAAGGATGTGCTCGTGTACACTGGGTCAGTGTCTTTGACCCCTGTGGTAGCAACAGCAGCTGCACAGACTCACACCTGAAATTGTAAATAATAGTTGTTTTTTGGTGGCAGAAACATGACTGGTCCTTTCTTTTTTTTTTACTTTCTCTTAGGCCTTTTTTGTTTTCATTTTGTGTTTTGGGGGAGGTAGTTACAGTCCCCTTGGTTTCTCTCAGTTTCTCCTTTATGAAATGGGATCATGTGCTTTCCCCTTCATTGTCCTTGATAAATGTTCTGAGAGTGATTACCGCTCTCAGAGGAAAGACATTTCATTAGAATAAATAGATCCATGGTGCCAATAAAGGCACCTGACACAGTCAAGAAAAATGCATGGGAACTGTGTTCACGGAGGCAGCAATCTCATTCAGGTTCGTAACACCAAAAGGAGATGTTGTGATCCAGGAGTTATAACCTTTTACAGCCAATATTCTTATCCCCAAAGCGTATATATAATCATTGCACACAGTGAAATATGTGCACATAAACCAGAAAGAGGAAAGGCAATGTCACAAAGAATTCTATTACCTAAAAGCAAAATAAACCCATTTTTAATATACCTGTTCCTATGCATTTATAGATGCATGTAGAAAAGAAACCAAATACAAAGCAAAACTTAAGAATATGACCTCAGAACTCTGTGACTGGCCCTTCTCTCCCTTCTCTTCAGGAGCGTTCACATAGAGGAGGCTTAGGATGGTCTGATCATTACAGCTCCTCCATCCAACTCTCTAACTATGGGGCTGAGCTTTCCAGGGGCTGTGACCAGACATCTGGACATCTTGGACTACAGCTCCCATCTTCGGGCAAACAATTACATGAGGATATGCTGTTCATTTCTGTCCCTGAAGTGTTGCTGGACCTCTTCCTGTTCAGCAAGGCAGATCCTATAACCCTGAGCTTCACTATCAGACCTTCTTCAGCACACGTGTTTCTGTTCCCGGCTCCTGTGGGATCTGGCATGGGGATCTTGAAGTGCCAAGAAAAAGAGCCAAGGTCTCCAAGTTATTTTATCATGTGATAGAACTATCCCCAAATGCAGCCACATTTCTCAGGCATCCTAATGCTCATGAAGTTTTGGCCTCTTCTACATTTCTGTCACTCAGAAAAATCATCCTGATTTCCAAAGCCTTTTCTCCCCCAAGTTAAGAAGTCTTCAAGGTTTCTCCTGACAACCCTGTTAACAGGAGGTCCTCTGCCAGGTCTCCCTGGACATCTGTCATCGACCACCCAGTGCTGAGTAAGCTGTGGCTCCTGGGTGTCTCAGAGCCACAGAGTTGCTGCAGGCTCTCTGGGGATTCGCTTTGTTACATAGTTGGCCTTAGCTACAAGTGCTCACATTTGGATCATGAAAAGCAAAGCCAAACAGCAACAACAAAGTCAGAGAAGCACAGGAAGGAATGGTTCTGTCATTAAGAAATAGCCATTTTTTATAATTTTGGAGAATATATCTATATGTATTTTAAGATAGGTAAGATAGTCCTTGAAAAGAATTCTTGGAGAATATATCTGTATGTATTTTAAGAGAGCTAAGATAGAATAGAATGACTCAGAATTTTGTCTCATATTTTCACTGAACATGTCATAAACAATTCCTCAGAAATGAATATTATAGATAGTTTTTTTTTTTTGGCAGTACTGAATATCAAACTCAGAACCTTCACACTGAGCTACATTCCCATCCCCTTTTAATAATATTTCATTTTGAGACAGACTTGGTCTCTTTAAGTTGCTAAGTTTCACAGGATGAGCTAGCT
This sequence comes from Dasyprocta punctata, assembly GCA_004363535.1. Classification (NCBI taxonomy): domain Eukaryota; kingdom Metazoa; phylum Chordata; class Mammalia; order Rodentia; family Dasyproctidae; genus Dasyprocta; species Dasyprocta punctata. The sequence goes on along the minus strand of RJWM01014593.1, from coordinate 47,304 downwards.
CCAACTTGGAATCCTTCTGTTCAGCCTCCCAGGGTGCTGGGATTACAGGCGTACACCACCATGACTAGACATAGTTCATTTTCATGGTTCTACTGTACTGTGCAAAACTTAAAGGCAGCCTCAGGAGTGATTTCAGTCCCTTGGTAGCACTCTGGCCTTTCCAAACTGAGGTCCATCTGGGAGAAGCTTGAAAGTCCAGAAGCCTTGATCAGTTCTGTTTCTGGGCTTCTTGCTATGTAGGCGGAGTCTGGAATTTGAATTTTCCTGACTGTGGGAGTCAGGCTATGATTCAGTTCTTCCATGGCTCATGATTGTGGTAACTCTGAACTCTTTCCCTCAGTGTGACCGGGGGCATCTCAGGTAACTTCTTCTTGGAGGCTGATATTGTATCTTACCCCTCCTTTCCTCCAGCGCTTCAGCAAGATGGAGTCTTATGTGTTCCTTAAATGTTTGCTCAGTGAAACTCTCCTCTATGCCAAAATTTCTTTCTCTTTTGGGTATCAAATGTGGACAAGGAAAACTAATCAGAACAAATAATTTAACAAATCCAAAATATGTGATTTATATGGAGCCCCATGAAATCAGCATGTGAAATAACTTAATACTTCATAGCATAAATGACATCACTCTCCAAACACCTGGAAATTAAAAGCAAGTATTTGCACTGGATCATACTGGGCACATCAGGGCAGCTGGCACAGACTTCCTGAGCCTGACCAATGCTTACTATGTCAGAATCAATCTTTCCCATAGAGACAGGAATATTGGTTAGATGCCAGTCTTGTTCCTGACTGGAAGCTGTGCTTCTTCTGGTTGTTATTCTCCACCTATGATTTTGGCTTTGACTAGAAATTGCTGTGTTTATGTCTTAGTTACTTTTCCTGATGCTGAGACACAGTACCAATTACCCACTAGTCAAAGGGGGAAGGTTTATTTCAGCTTGCAGTTTGTCATAGTCATAGTCAGCTGTCTCCAAGGCAGGGCAGCATAACAGAGGGGCAACACAGAGGAGAAACAGTCCATGGTGTGGCCAGCAGGAAGCAACAAGCAGCAGCAGCAGCAGCAATAGCAAAGCAGCAGTGGAAGAAGCAAGCCTCTCTTTTCCTTTTATCCCATCCATGCTACGAGCCCTTTGGGTGGTGCTACCAACACCCAAAGGAGGTCTTCCTGTTATGCACACTCAGAACTATTTTTTTAAAAAAATCAGTTGTACTAATCCAGTACCCCACACCCTTAGTCCCAGTATCACACACTTTAGGTCCAGCCACCTCTGAAAAGCCCCACCTACAAGTGCATGAAGCTTCATAGGAACATTTAGATACAAGCCGTAGTGGTTTGTTACAGTTCTTTCATCCTTTATACTAATCTCTCTTCTTAAATTTCTTACTTGCTTTGTCATGCATGCTTCCTTGAAAAAAAAAATCTTTAAATAAAGAACAAGTGTTGAGTTTTGCTTAAAAAGCATTTTATATTTTATTACAATGTTTGAAGTGCTTCCACATGCAGAACATTACCATAGTATCATGCATATTTGAATTAATGGTGTACCAGAGTGTGAATTTCTTCAAAAGTACTAAATGATAGATTTTGTGATTTTTTTTTAAATCTGGCTTTGTATTTTGGCACTTAGATCATAATAAAAGAAACTATATTTCTAGAAAACATACTAAAATGATCTGTACTTATTAACCTTATCAGTATTTTTTCTGACCTATATCAAAATATAAGAAACTCATATTTCTAGAAAACATACAAAGATGATCTGTAGTTATTAACTTTATCAGTAACTTGTTTCCTGACACTACTAATTATGGATGAGTTTGTCAATTTTGTTTATTTGCCTTAGAATGTATCATAATTTTCTTTAGAATCATGAGTAACATTCAATGCTTCTAATTTTTTTGAGTTAGTTAGAAGCTTGTGGTCACAAGTTCGAGCCTAGGCAACTTAGCATTTAACAAGACCCTGTCTCAACATTTTTTTTAAAAAAGGGGGCTAATGCAAAGATTTTGGTCTAGCGTCATCTAGGTTGCTGTCATTTGTTTATGTGCTCAATTTGTCCTTATTTATGTGGGTCATGGACTAAGCCTGGTTCTTAAGTGTCTCAGTTCAATTTCTTCATCCACAGAAGCTTGTCAAGTCTGCAAAACAGAGATGTCTTAAAAGCTCAGAGATGTTGTAAATATCTTTCAAAAATAGACTCACCAGAAGTATTATATGTGGAAAGCTTTTTAAAACTCCTCGACATCTTTTTCTTTCTTCCAAGTGATTTTCCTTAGAGCATCCCTGCTCGGGCCCTGCCTCACTGCCGTCCCCTCCCATGGCCTGCAGGGACCCTGCTGCCTGTCTGCGTCCTCCCTTGGTTGTGACCCTGCTCTTCTCTCTCGCCCATCCGCAGAGCCTGGCGTCTGCACGGTGTTCGGAGACCCTCACTACAACACTTTTGACGGCCGGACCTTTAACTTTCAGGGCACGTGTCAGTACGTGTTGACCAGAGACTGCACCTCTCCTGCCTCGCCCTTCCAGGTGCTGGTGAAGAACGATGCCAGGCGGACACACTCCTTCTCCTGGACCAAGTCAGTGCAGCTGGTCCTAGGCTCCAGCATCATCAGCCTGGAGCAGCACCTGGCCGTGCGCTGGAACGGCTCCCGCGTGGCACTGCCCTGCCATGGGCCACACTTCCATGTGGACCTGGAGGGCTACCTGCTGAAGGTGACCACCCGAGCAGGTGGGGCCCCACCCTGAGCATCCACTCCACCTAGCCCCTTCAAGGCTGTCTTCTCCCAGGCATCCAGAGATGTTACTAAGGGGCCAGAGATACTACGTGCAGACTGACAACTAGATGCTGGGAACAGTGGCTTTGTAATCTTTAGACACTCAGAACCTCACCATCCTCATTCTAGAAATAGCTGTGCTCTTCAGATAACCTCAGCCTGGCACTGATGTTCAGCTTGGAGTTGTCAGAGTCTCTCTTAACTCAGCTAGCTGGGAGAGGAGACAGGGTTTCCTTGTAAACATCTGCCGCCAAAAGGTGGAGGGTCCTCAAAAACAGACAGCTTATGGTCAGAGCTATTCAGAAAAAATGCGTAAGTTGGGTATGGTGGCGCTTGCCTGTAATCCCAGCACTCTGCAAAGCTGAGGCAGGAAGTTTGCAAGTTTGATTCCAGCCTGGGCAACTTGGAGTCTCAAAATTAAAACATGGGCTGGGGCCGTAGCTCAGTGCCAAGGTCTTGAACTCAATAGATAGTATAGGAGCAGGGAGGAAAGAAACAGAAATGTCTGTAGCAGAAGGACTTGTTCTTGTGGCCTCTGTGTGCACTGAGCTGCCTGATTGCTCTCAGTTGTCCTGTGCTAAGGAGAATGAGGCTTCCATATTTGGGTATCCGGATGCGGGGACAGGAACCATGTGTGACCAATAGTCCCATCTACCCTGATTCAGGGGAAGGAAGCCACCACCCTGATGGCCAGAACCACTATCTTCTGCTGAGGATGCTGAGGCTGACTTTGGAAGTGCAACCCTCTGTACCCTTGGGCATGCAGAACTGCTGACTAAGCCCTCTCTAGCACCTATGTTGCACCCTTCATTTCCACTTATAGGCACCCCTAGGCCAAGATGTCTGTGGCTGCTAGGGATCCACAAGGCTCAATTCTTTTTCTGTTAAATGTTGCTTTAAAATGTTTTTACAAGTAGAGCCCAGTTCCTGATTGTCAGCCCCAGAGACCAAGTCCTGCTCATCTTCACACTTCATGACACCATGTTTCAGTTCTGTGCGGGCTGCCTGTGGTCCATCCTGTTGTTTGCTGTTTGGATATTGTGCTGTGTATCCTGGTGGGTGCTGTCTCTTCAATCATGATGATACTGGAAGGAAACCAGCCTACTGACTGCCTTACTGATGAGAATTTAGCAGTGTGAAAGCATCGTTGAGTTCCAGCTTCCTTAGATAACATAGTCACAGAGGGAAGTCTTTAATGGAACAGCTACCCTTGAGGGTCCAAGAAGCTATTCCTGCTCTCACAACCCTTCTCATTGCTTCAGTTCAAGCCAAAATATATTTTGATAAATTGATTTGACTCCTTGGTGGGCCCACTTAGTAATCGAAGGCAAGAAGCCAAGGCACAGGCATGGATAGCTTTTAGTTAGCAAGCACATCAGCATTTTAGTGAGACAGTGGAAAGCAGCAATGTATTCAAATATTCAGTCAAGGGGAAAAATCCCCATTGTTCATGTTGCAGATGTGAAGAGCTCATGGATTCTAGAGGGATTAGACCTGCTCAGAAAATTCAGTCATCTTTTCTCCTGTCCAGAGGATACAGACTCTGCAAATGTAGGCTTTGCATGATTCTAGCTTCCTGTAAATGCCAGCTGTTACACAACATTAATGAGAAGTGCCTTGCTATCTAGTTGCAAGCCAGACCCACCAAGTACTTGTACCAAGACAGAAATTCTTAGTCAGCCACAGCCCAGTTCTCAAGGTGTCCTGGGTCCCTCAAGATTACTAACAGCCCAGCAGCTTCGATGCTATTCCACACCCAGCCGGCAAAGCCTCATGGATTCACTCTCCTCTTTCTAAGGATTCCGTGTTTTAAAAATGAGCAGAACAGCAAAGCTCCTAAGAAAATAATAACAGATCACAAACACCATAATTAGATTAGTGAATTTAACCATTCTAGGCCTAGAACTCAAGTTCTATAATTTATTTTTCCATGTCTCCACTATGCAAATAATTTATATGCTACTTACTACACCCCGCTGAATGATTTTCTCCTCTACGCAAGTCACGCAGTCTTCTTTTTGCTGGGAGGAGCTTCATTTCTCTGGTCTCTACACTTGGTCTGTGCTCATGCTTTGAATAGAATGACTCAATTTCCAGACGATTACATTTCTACCCTGGTCTGGCCATCTCAATTTGAATGCCTCCCTAGGGTCATCTTCTTTTTATCACCCATTGATCATCTATTTAAAACATGACAGCATTTCCTCAAGTGTTCTTCCTCTGTAGATTCCTTGTGTTGCTTCATAAGCTCCTGTGATCAAAGGGGACTGTCTCCAAAACAGTAGCATCAAAGCAGCCTGCAGCCGGAGGACAGGAGGCAGAGGAAAGGCTCTTTGCCCAGGGGTTGGTGGACTCAGCCTGCAGGCTGGAATCTCCTGGCAAAGTCACACAGGTGGCCATGTGGTTAGTGTGGAGTTAGGCCCTGCTGCCTATTCCCCAACAATTGGCTGGGGAGAAGGCTTAGAGTTAGCACTGACCTGGCCAGGGATGTAGCTCAGCAGCTCAGAGCCTGCCTGGCAAGCATGAGGTCCTGAGTTCGATTCCCAATACTCAAAAAAAAAAAAAAAAAAAGAATTTGCCATGACCACCTCACCACATGCTGACCCCAGCTCTCAGCACTTAACAGATTATTTAAAAAACACATCCTTTCGGTAGTCTGTGCACCTCATGAACTCTAACTGAAAATCTTACATCAGCCCACCTGAAAGCATTAACATATGAGCAAAGTGGCTGTTAATTTTATTTTTGGTGGGACACTACATTGGAACCCATAGAATATACCCTCCCCCCACTTAGATGTGAAATCTGATCAGAAACACTACCAGCTTTTCCAAAGCACTGAGGTACACCTTCAGATTCTCACCTCCTCTCCTGTTCAAGTGGGCAGCAGCAAAACCATCAGCAATCAGAAGGCAAAGCAATGCGAAGCAAACAGTGACATCCACAAAATAAAAGAACAGCTACACAAACACCACCACCATGCTGACAGGGTGGTGGTCTGCAGCCAGGTCACACCTTTGCAGGGTGAAGAACAAGCTAGCAAAACATCCACTGGCAGAAGGGGAAATGGGAAGGCCTTTCCTGAAGTGGAAGGAATGCAGCGGCTGCTCACATCTCCTGATGGAGCATCCGCCTCAGCCTCAGCCTTCTGCCTCTGCCAGCTGTTTCTACCCAGTTTCCCGTGCTGAGAATCGGGAAACTCAGCCCAGCTGCAGAAAGGACGGTGCTCAACCCCTCAAACATTTCCACAATGTTTCCCTCTCATAAGTCGCTGATTTAAAATATTTGAAAGGGAAAGTCCCTCAATTACAACTTACTAGATGACTGATTTTTGCCTGTATGACTATAACCTATGGATTTTACTCTTCAAGAAAGTAAATGTATTCCCATAGACACGTGTAAACGATACAGCAAGAGGCAAAGGCACTGGGGTAGAGTAAGTCATCTCTCTGCTGAATGAAGCCCTCATAGATCAGTGCAAATCCTCTTTGTGTAATAATAACAAAGAAGAAAGGAGAAAGGAGAGTGAATTGCAGGTTACTCTCTCACTCCAGGGACCATGTGTTGCGATGAGATGTCATGGGTTTTGAGAAGAGTTTGTTGAAAACCCAGAAGGTCTGCATCCTTCTGAGCCCGTGTAGACACAGTGATCAACTTGTTCCCCATGAGCTGAGTTCCCAGGAACTCCGTGGCCCAAAGGCTCACATTTATTACGCCATTGTCACAACATGTGAGCTCTTTAGGGTGTAAATTGTCAACTATTCATGGCTCTTGGAAGAACAATATTTGCCTGCTGTCTAGGAAAGAGATTTGTCATTTGGAAAACTTTGCAACATGGAAAATCTTTGGGATTCTGATCTAAAAGTTGGACTTTGTATGGAACTGATTCCCCCCACGCACACACATTTCTCCTGCTGAATAGCTGTCTAGTGATAGGCTCATGAGGCCAGGTTTCTTGTGTACTTTGGAGGATGTATTACAAACCATTTTACAGTGTGCTTGTCTCCTTTAAAGTAGTCTCAATCAGTGTGAAAATCATTCTTTTTCAATGCATCAGCAGAACAAGAGTAATTCATTCGATTCTCAATTCCATACCATGCACTGGACAATGGTTAGATGATGGATAGAAGGAAATGGAAACCATTGTAGATTCAGGTTGTGGTTTTTGGAGTTGACACCATGCTCTCACAGAGACCTGCAGGGCTCAGCCCAGTGTGGATGGTCTAATATTCTGGACTTTTTCTCTTTCCTGGGCTCATTACTGTCTTCTCTTCATCCAGTGACTCCCAAAAGACACTTTCTCATGCACTTCTTTGTTCTTACTTTCCAGTTCTATTTAATTGCTTTTCTCCCACCCAAGAAATCTTCTCCACCATTTACCTTAGATTTAGAATGCTTTGGCTCCTTCCACTTGCTATATATAGGGATTTACTTGTAGGGTTTTCTGCTTCTTTCTTGGAAAACCCCAGTTTTAATCATTCTGTTTCCCTTCTAATGCCCGCCCTGAAGTAATTCTGTCACGCAGTTGTGTGGCCTTCTCACAGCAAGGCCATGTGAGCAGGTTCTGTCTCCTCAGACTGGTTCAGACTTGGAAGTGTCAGCTTGGAGTCTCACCCCTGGGTGCTTCTTCCTGATCCTACATCACTCTGGTGGCCTTGCCTTGTGCTAGTCATTTCCTGACCAGATCCATTGTTTTCTCTCACACTGTCCCTCTCTCCTCTTCCTCCTTCTCCTCCTCCTTCTCCTCCTCCTCCTTCTCCTTCTCCCCTCCACTTCCCCGATCTATTTTTTCTGTCACCTCATCCCCAACTTCTGAATATTTGCTCATCTTGGCCTTTTAGGAGCAAGGACAAAGAAAGCCTTCTAAGAGAAGAAATTTTCTGGGACTGTGAGTTTGCTCCCCAGTACACAAAGAGCGAGAGAGAGACAGAGATGGGGAGGGGGAGAAAGACAGAGAGAAGAAATTTTCTTTTTCCAAAGGATTAGGCAGGAAAAAGATTAATTTTTTCAGGGACCCAAAAAGGTAAGATTTTAAAATCCAAAGGAGGCAGAGATTCTTATTAAAAATAGCTTGCTTTGTGACTGCCCCTTAGAAGACAGTGACAGTGAAGAACAAGAAGTTCCAGGGCAGGCAGGTGCTGGATCTGCTGTGGGTGTCCTCTGGTGTTCATGCATGGTGACCGCTCTGCACACACTGACATCCCAGGCCAGTGTGTCTGGAAGAATGTGCAGGTATTTGGATCAGCCCTCCTGCACTTTAGAAATCAGTTCAGCAAGCCAAGAAGGGACTGTGTTCCTTCCTTCCTGGAGGAAAGGGAGTTTCCTTGATGACCATGGCAGAACTGGCCTAATAATGGGCACAAGAGGACTCATGTCCATGGTCTGGTGCTTCCAACCCACCTCAAGCGAGCATACCAGGGATGAAGACCCGGGATAGGAAGGGAGGGTTTTCCAGCAACTCTACCCCAGGAAACCTGGGTCAGTGGTTCTTGTCTCAGGAATGACCCTAAAATCATGAAGGAGCCAATGTGTTCATTTATATGAGTGTTGTCCTTTACAGACAATATGTTCAGAAACTTTATTGATATATTCATTGCTTGTACATTCTTATAACTGATAATTTGAAAATTTTTCTTTGGCATTTGGAGGAATAATTACGTGGGAAAATTTTTAGATGAAAAAACAAAAGTGACATTAAAGAACTGTCATCTTTCTTTTACAATAGTTATTGGATAAATGAAGGCATGGTTTGGACTAACACAAGTACTTTAAGAAAGGCCACAAATAGAAACCCTAAAGTAGTGTGGTCTAAGAGTAGTTGTCTGTAGAGGTCAAAATAGGAGTGCATAAAATATTATAAGGGCAAATTTTATACTGTCTAACAATTGTAAGCCTCTCATGTGATGATTTATGGAATTTATAGTGTTCAAAGTGGTGAGATTCAAAGACACTTGAGGATTTGGATAGAACCATTGTGTACTTGTTTGAGGATGGTGGTCATATATAATGTGTAAAGATGTGCACATTTGGGGACTATTGGAAGTTCAGAAGTGCTTGATCTCCTTTCCTCTCTTGTCCTCTAGGTTTAGAAATATCCTGGGATGGAGACAGCTTTGTAGAGATCATGGCCGCCCCTCATCTCAAGGGCAAGCTGTGTGGTCTCTGTGGCAACTACAATGGACATAAACGTGATGACTTAATCGGTGCAGATGGGAACTTCAAGTTTGATGTGGATGACTTTGCCGAGTCTTGGAGGGTGGAGTCCAACGAGTTCTGCACTCGACCTCGGAGGAGACCAGTGCCCGAGCTGTGCCAGGGGACAGTGAAGGTGAAGCTGCGAGCCCATCGAGAGTGCCAGAAGATCAAGTCCTGGGAGTTTCAGACCTGCCACTCCACGGTGGACTACGCCACTTTTTACCGGTAACCACCATGTTCTGGGGGATGAGTAGGTCACAGACCAAGGCCGCACTTGACCTGGGGACAGGGTGTACCAAATCTCCTGCCATGTAAACAGGGCCCCACAGTAAACATCGCCACTTCATTCTGTCCAGCTGCTGATCTTTTCCTGAGTCCACCCCACATCATGACCCCAGGTGGGAAACTCCAGGAAGTGTACCAACATGGGCTTCTCAAGAAAATTCTGTGTTTTAGTGTATCTGCAGGTTTCCTGGGAAGCTGATGGTATTCCAGAGGTTTTTCTACATTTTTCAACTTGATTCTTAAGATTGAGGAAGTCTTCCCAGTTTCTGACCCAAACCTCAGAGAAAAGCATGGTTTGCTAAGGTTAACCCTTCAGTCATCATGGTTACCTGTAGGTGTTAGAGGAGCTCAGATATTCCACGCTGGGGAGGAGCCCAAGTCAGCCAGCTGGTCTACCCCAGACTCAGCTGCATATGGAAAATGATGAAGGAAAGTGAGGAGTCCTTGGTTTCTGACCAACAGGAGACTTTGTTTCCGGAGTCAGGGGATTGTGGAATCATGACTGAAGTTGGAGGAAGGGCTTTCAATATGAAAAAGGATTCCGTGATATTTTCTAACTCTGCTTAACCCCTTCCACTCAAAGTCATATGCCATGGTGGAGGCCTGGATCTGACTTTCATGCTACAAAGTTGTACTTTTGGTGGGTGGGTCTGCCCTGGCTGTGCTTCCATTTACTACACAATCCTGTGATCTCAAGAGCTATGGCTGCTGATAGCTGTAGCCACAGTGAGTGTGGCATGAGCCGAATGCAGCCCAACAAACCTTGTTTAAATGCCTGTGCCTCTTCAGATTAGGAAACTCCTGTGGTCTGCAACCACAAGAGGTTAGTTTTACTCTTTAATTGCCACCACTTGATTTCCTCCAGCACTCATTAAATGTGATCTTTCTTTTATTTGCTCTTTAGACATAAAATGTAAAGTTCTATTAATGGCAGCTCCAAGTGAGGTAGATAAAGGAGTGTCCCTGACATCGCAGATCCCTGAGCACTGCTACATCTGCCAGATCATTTGGCTCCAAGTCACACATGGAGCTCCTTCAAGCCATTTTCCTATTATACTTTTTATTTATTTTATTTTATTTTATTTTATCTTTTGTGCCTGGGATCAAATTCATGAACTTGCGCTTACCAGACAAGTGCTTGAGCCACTGAGCTAAACCCCTGACCCCTCATTTTCCTATTATAATTTGAATTCTCAGGTTCCCTTCTTTCTCCTCCTGGTGCCACCTCCCAGATCGGCCCTACTCTTTTTCTGTTCTAATTGAAGAATCTTTTTAAAACTTTTTATTGTGAGTGTATGTTCACAATGCATACTAGTTCCATTCATGCTGGGGAATTGGTACATGTATGAAACACATCTGGAACATTTTCAACCCCTTAATGTGAAACTGACTTCAGTGTCTGAACCAGCTGTACATATTTGGGCTCTGCACATTTTCCCCTGAACTTCACTGGGAAGCAGTAGAGCACAGCAAGTAAAAGCTGTGTGGAATGGGCATGTAATCCCAGCACCTGGGAGGCTGAGGCAAGAGGATCACAAATTCAAGATCAGCCTAGGTAACACAGCAAGTTTAAGGCTGGCCTGGACTACATAGTGAGACCCTGTTTCAAACCTTTGCAGTCTCCCAGGGCTCAACACCCAGCGAGGACATAGAGCCTTGAGCAAGGACCTAAACTCTCTGAACCCCAGTGAACCTGTCTGCGAAGTGGGGATAACCATGAACCACTTTGCAGTGCCATCTTTTAGATCCAGTGAGGTTATTGTTGGCACCATGGCTTCCTGCACTATCAGTGAGCTATCAGACAGTGAGAGCGCTTTGGGAAGTTCCCCAAATCTCTAGTGCAGATTCAGATGGGACTCTACTCTGCTCAAAGTAGAACAGAAAGGCGGTGCCCACACTTTGGTTTTTATTCCCTTTCAAAGGTTTCTTTGAGAACAAAACTGGAGAGCAGGCTGCAGAGCTGAGCACCTTTCCCAAAATTTCTATTTTTTCTGCCTTTGATGAACTAATCAGTGTTATGACCCCAGGACTACAGCAGGAGTATGATGAGGGCCTTGGCAGAAGCCATGAGAGCAACTTCACTGTTCATAAGCAAAGGGAATTGAATCCTCCAGTGGCCTGTGATCCCCGTCTGCTCTTCACAGCGGCACAGTGGAGGTTGCTTGTTGGGTCGGGGGCTTGATGTGTCCATGGGGACAGCTCCTCAGCAGACTCGGGATCTCTGTGCAGGGAGGCTGAGGATGGTGTGTGTGGCGAGATGGGCTTGTGCTCTGCATGTTATGGTCTGTGTGATGGCAGAGGACCCTTCTGCCACCCACCACTCTCCCCTGGAAAGGACAGAGGCACTCAGGAGGGCAGTGCTGGGCAGCTCTGTTTGCCCTGCACCTGCCGGTGGAGTCCTCAACCCCCACCAGCCCAGATGCACCCTCGGGTGCTGGGAGGGAGGTGGTCTGTGTTTCTCCTCTCCTCCAAGCATATGTGTTGCAGTAGAAGCAAATCCACAAGGTGCAGCTTAGAATGGCACCCCTCTTCACAAGGGAACCTGGGGAGGACTGGGTCTCTGGGTTTCCAGGGAGACCGTGAAGCTGTAGAGGAGACTAAGCCATGAGTGGGGGAACCAAGGTGAACCTATCCCCACCCTGCCACTCTCTAGCCCTGTGACCCTAGTAGCCGCTGAGTTCAGGGTGCTTTGGTCTGGCAAGGTCACCAGGTAGGGCTGCTACTCTGAAGACAGAGTGGTTCTGGTGCGGAGTGGACAGAGAGGATTTCCGAGTGCCACCCTGCCTTGGTCCCACCTCTCTGTGGGGACTACATGAGGTGTGTGGCCCGAGTGCCAGTTACTTTTCTGATCTCTCATTGGGAGAATGGATATGATAGATTCCCACCAATGAGGCCACAGAGCATTTACACACACACCTGGTTCTCTCTCATGACACTGAGAGGTGTGGGCTCAGTCAGAATTGCTTTGCAGGACTTGTTTTCAACTTATAATAAAGAGAAAAGAGCGATCGCATGACATCCTGCACGTGTAATTCTTACCTGTGTGTGCTGAATCATTGGTGTGATTTCTAAATGAATCTGAAAATAAGATCAAGACCAAGGCTGTGACATATGTTTTACAAGTCCTCAAGGGATTAGTGATGCCTTGGTCATGAACGGCACGTACATAAATTGTAATGGAATTTGATTCCAGTTGTTTTCCTTTCATTATCCAGAGAAACATATGTAACCTCCTTTAAAGACAAAGAATAAAGTAATGTAAGACACACTCAGTCTTCTAACCCGCCCACCCTGGTCACACCTGAAAGAGGAAAGGGGTGATTTGCAGGAAGGCTGGCATTTTGGATTCCATAACCACACACCACCTTCCCCAGGCAGACTCTGTCATGGATATGAGATGATGCTTTCCATTAGGTCAGAGTAATAATTCTGGTTTCACTAATTAGTTTACTTTCGAAATGCCTAGGACTTGTAACTCTCACTTTATTTTGCTTTTACCTAATTCAACATTTTAAACAGTAAATGGGCATTGTAGAAATACTTGGAATGCTATCACTTTGTAAATGAACAAGAAGGGCCAGAGATATAGCTTAGTGGCATAAGTGCCTGCCTGGCAAGTATAAGGTCCTGAGTTTGATTCCTGGTACATGAAAAATAATAATAATAGTGTAAATGAGCAAGAAATGATTGCATATTAGTCAACAATACTGAACTTTTGTTCTTTCAGGAAAAAAAAAATTTTAAGCTTTGCCATCTGTTTATTCCCATATCAGTTTAACCCTTCTTGCTAATTTGGTATAAAAATTTGATATATAATTAAGTTCCTTTATTCAGAATAACTTACTTTATTGAATCAATCAAATATGTTTGAGTGCAAAATCTTTTGATGATAAATCAGGTAAAATTGCTACCTGCTGCTTTAATAATGTGTCCTAAGCCTAGACTTCGCTAGCTGAATTTTCCCTATATTAGACAACCTTCTTTAACAATTTCCGCAGGATTCTCCCCGGGTGGGGTGGTGTCCTGTGGAGAAATGGACCTAGATCACTTGGTTGTGTCCAGATTCATGGCTGCATCCTCTGAGGAGACAGCACTGTGTGTCGTCCTGTCTCTTCTCTCATTTTCATCTCCTCTCCCAGCCTCAGATTATTTCTCCCTTGTATCTGAGAAGCCAACTGAGAAATCTGAAAGGAATTGACCCCCACCAATGCACAGAGGGTCTTCCCAAGATCCTCAGCACCCAGTGTCAATTCACTACCCTACTGGTCACTTGGGACCTGGGCAGGACTCAGCATGGAGACCAAGACATAAGTTACTAAGAAAAGTATGGAATGCTTGGAATATCATTCATCCACATCAATAATCCTGTTGTGGTTAATTTTTCATACCAAAGAGACCAACACTCTCCTTTAGAGAAGATGAAATAGAAGATAGGCTAACCTGGAAGAGGACTTGAGCCTACACTGGGTCAGAGTCCACACTGGGTCAGAGTCTACACAGAATCACCCTCGCTCTGACCTGCCAGGGTGGGGGTGTGCTCTGACACCTGCCCAGGCAGCTGTGTGCACAGAACTCATCTAAGGCACCACACTCACAGCTGCAGCTCAGTGCAGCACAGGGTTCAGGCTGCAATCACGCGGGATGCCTGGGACGGGGTGCAGCAGTAACCCGGCTTGGGGCTCTGCTGTCCTCTGCTGGTAGCATCCTGGTCTGCTGCTAACTCCTCATGGCCACAGTGTGCCACGATGTTCACTGGGTGTCTCCAGCTGGGGACCCTGGACCAAGCCTTCAGTGTCCTGAGTTTCTACTGGGACATGGTCACATGCACCAGTGCAGAGACCTCTGATCTACAGCCCTCATGGAGGTCTCAAGTAGTAACACCTTTGTTCTTTGATTTCTCCAGAGATTAGGACAGTAACCAATGGCCCACAGCTCCCATCCCAAATCATATTTTTAAACTGTGTGGTGACAACAACCCTCAGGGGTCCTGGGTGTCCAATGGAGATCCCCCAACTAATGGAAAGTAGAGGCCAGACAATTTGGGTGAGGTTAGTCCTCCACTGCATGACCTTCCTACCTGAAGGTTAAGTACAATTTCAACTTGATGCTGGCATTTTAATTTGAGTTTATTTTAACCACAAACATTCTGGAATCCTGCTGCAGTATTTTCTCCTCAAAAGGTTACCTTCCATGCTGCCGTTAGAGCTTCAGCAGAGTTCCATTTTGCATCATGACGCTGAGGCTGACATGAGAGATGATCTCCTCACATCCCTGTGGAGCTCACTGAGCAGGTACAGGGAAGCAAAGGACTCGTTCCAGCCTGGGGAGCTGATGGACACTGGTCTGGTTCTCTGCTAGAGGATGTGGCGGCCTCCTAACTCTGTCCATTAGGCTCATGCCTGCTCTGCTTCTGCCATGAGCTTCAGAGAAGAGTTCATTTCTTCCTTCCCTTCTTACAGCTTTTATAGAGCAACTGCTATCTGTCAGGTATTGTGGCAGGTGTGGTAGCTGGGGACGAAACAAAAGTGACAGAAATGTCCCTTTAGAGAACACAGCATAAAAAGAGAGTTCTGCCCACCCTGAGGAGAAGAGGAGGAAATAGTGTGATGTGATGGGGGGACTGGTGGCAGTCAAATTTGAGTTGGGTGGGCAGGAAGAACTTGCATGGGGAGCCCTCCTGTGATGCGACTGCCCCCGTGGTCTGGTCCCATCAAGGCAGACAGAGCAACAGACCCGATTCTGGCAAGGGCAAGGCCTGCTTGAGGCCCAGAGTGGAGGCTGCCATGGCTGATGCTTCTGAAAGGTGGTGGGCAGTGTGTGTGGAGTTGTGAAGTACATTTGCAACCACACTGCCTGGTGGCCTTCCAAGAAGCTCCACATGCCAATGGTGGCTGTTGGACAGTGAGTTCACACCTTGAGGGCCTGGATGATGTCTCAGAAGTTGAAGGGATGATGAAAGGGCCTCAAGTTGCCATGCAGGCCTGTGACAAGGGCAGTACAGGGCACTCCTAGAAGAGTCTCACCCAGACCTAGCCCAAGTCAAGGCTCAGTCGAGCTGGTTTTATTACTGATATTATTTTCCTACCCTGAAATAAAAACCTGCTTTGTGTAGGTTTCAGAAGGACCTGTGTCATCTGGAGCTGGTAGTAGTAGAAATGTTTTCCTTTTACTTGCCATGGTCATTTCTACACCTTTTGAAAGAACTTCATGTCTTGTGCAGAATTTGGTACTATTTCCTAAAACAAAACAAAACCAGATACTACTTTGGAATTAATTAAAATATCCTCAATGTGCCCTTTCTAGATTATTTCATTTGAACTGGATAGGAAGGTGCAGAAGGGATGATTAATTCTGTAAGATGAAGACACAGATATAAAGTCAAAAATGAATGCACTCATTCACTGTGTGATGTAAAGGGCTGAGGTTAAGGGGAAAATTCCAGTGTCTTGATTTGTTTTACTTAGAAGGAGAATATGGGAAGGAGATGTTTCATGCATTTTAACTTTCTTGATGCCCATATTCTTCGTCTCCTTAAGCAGTGATGTGAGCATCAGGTAACCTTCCTGTGATGACCTGAGGTTAGCATTGGGGTGTCAGCTGCAGGTGTGTCTTTCCCAGGGGATCAGGGATGGGAGGAAAGCTCTGAGCTCTATTTGGTATTTAGCTCTTTTCATTAGATTATGTCTTCTTACCATAGCTTCCTCTTGCCCTACTTCCTTCTCCTAGTTAGTTGGAGAAAATAATGCTCTTTAATATTATTTGCCCACTAAGTGTTACAATGTTCTCAATGAAGACCCAGCATTCTCTCCTAAGAAAACAGTCTGGGAACTTTAGGCTATGGACTGTTCTTTTTATCTCTTTCCCCGTGGTTATCAGACAACTCAGCACTAAGCTCGTGACCCATTTTATCAAGTGCACATAACCCCAGGCCATGAATTTCATTTTTAAAGTTCATCACAAACCTGGTTTCACTTTTTGCTTTTCTGTTTTCCTCATTCACTAGATTTCATTTTATTCCATTCTGTGTGTAGCTTTGTGCACTGACTTAAATTCTTTCTGGAATAAGTTAAGGAATAAGTGACTGTGGTCATGGGCAAGGGATCTGACACCTCTGAAATTCCATTCTTTTCACTGTCAATAGAGATAATGTCGATGCCCAGAGGTTCTCATGAGGCTCAATGAGGTTTCCCTAATGAATCCCAGGCCCAAGAGTTTCTCTCTGCTGTCTCTGCTCTTCATGAGGACAGGACAGGCTGTGGTTTCAGTTTGCCCTTTGAAAAGTCAGGGTACCTTGAAGGCACCATTGTCTTCAGAATCAAAGGCACCTGCTAGGTGTCAGCCAAGCCTGGTTTCCCTCCGGCCACCTGCAGGTGGATGTGTGATGAGCCTGCTTCATGGCTCAGTGAGACCCCATGGTCAGGAGCAGCACTGAGCGAAGGTCCAGCTACATCATGGGCTTCTTAGGAAAGGTTCAGAGCTGGGCTGAGTCTGATGGTCACCCAGGACTCTGCCCAAGTGCCAGTCAAGTTGACAAAAATTAAAATCCAGTACAGATTAGAGGTGAAAAAGGAAGGGGACATTGGCATTCCTGGATTCTGTGACACATTCTCCTGGATTTGTATGGAAGTCTAAGGCTCCAAGTCATTGTCCCTCTGTGCTTCCAAAGAACATGGGACATGGGTGTCCTGTCTTCACAGGACTGGTGGTCCAGGCTGGGAAGCAGCCGGGAAAGTGAGACCAGAGCATCCGTGCGCAGGGAGGGATGTACTGTAATCTGAAATAATGAGTATGATAATCCAAAGACTGTAATCCTTTCTCTAGTCTTCCTCACAATCTAAGAAGTTATATTCATAATCCCACTGAGACATTGTTGGAATCCCATCAAGTTAACTCCAATCTACCACCTCCAATGCAACCCACTGTGAGAGTAAAGACACCCCCAAGACACATTCAAAGTTAAGGGCAACCAAAGGGTCCTGAGTCCAGTCCTTGTGAGAATGTTTGGACAAAGGCCTTGATCCTAGGCCTCTCCCAAAATTTATTATCTTGTGTAGAAGCGGGTGGCTCAAGGATGAGTGACAGCAAGGATGGCAGGAACTATGTGAGTAACTTGAGCTGGCCAGCCAAGTAGTGAAAAAGGCATCTCTGCGAAATGCAGAAATAAAATATAGCCTCTTTCTCGAGGCTCCTACCCAGTCGACATTCCTGGAGCTCACTGGCTCTGCCATCCCGCTGTCCTTTATATATTTTATAGAGATCACTATGTGAGGAAATGGGAAACTGTCTGATGGCTTTAGAGATTACATACCAGTACCTAGGCTAGCCTTATTTGCAATGCTTAGAGCCAATTGAAGAGAGAAGGAAATACCATAGTCAGCTCTGTGTATATCAATATAAGGAAATAAGTCTCGATATATTCTAAGTTGCAGCAATTGTTCTGCATTCAAGCGGAGTCACTCAAATTGCCTCCCACAGGATGTGCTGATGAGAATGTGCTGGTTGGACAGCGAACCCTACCCTGACAGGGAGTTGCTTCCTGGGAGAGGTGATGCACAGCAGAAACCAAATGCACATGGAGGGTTTAGCTGGAAGAAAGAAGAAATAGGATCAGAGGAGAGATCTGGCCATAGCAGACTGCATAAGAAGTACCGAGGAGACCAGAGAGAGCCTGGCCCAGGCAGCCGCAGAAAGGTGTCCTGCGGGTGAGATCTGTGGACAGTGAGTCCAAAGCAGAGGCAGAGCCAGGTCCTCACAGTTTCATCTCAGCGCCCCTCAGACAGGAAGGCATGCACTGCGGTGTCTTTCTCCGAAACTGGGAGCACCTTATCCTGGGCAGCTCTTCCATACAGCACAAGAGCATTGAGTCACCATTTATTTGCTTCTCACTCTGTGAATACACCTATGATGCAGTCCATGTGTTAGATCAGCAGTCCTCAACTTTAACATGAACCAGAGTCACCTATAGCATTGATCCAGGGAGTCCTGGTGAGGCTTGAAAACTTGCATTTCTAACCAGTTCCTGGAGGTTGTGTCCAGAGAACCACTGCCCTGAGTAGTGGGATTACAGGAAGAGATGAAGCAGGTTCCTGGGGTCCTCAACAAACTTAGTTCTCTGAGGCTGTGTTTTACAAAGGTGTTTATTTAAATGATGCAAAAAGGTTTCTTTTGTTTCTCTATAGTCAGTCTCCTAGGAAGATGAAACCCACAATGAGTCCATGGGTAAAAGGCTTAGAAGCTAAGCACATCCCCACCTAGACCAAAGTGGCAATTTCTTGGTGTATAATTTAAAAGCACAGGTCCCAAAGTCAACCGTCTCTTTAATGATTGACTGAAGTTAAAGAATGCTGGTCTTATTACTTCCTCAGTCATAAAGTCACAAGGTCACGACCAGAGGAAGTGCTAGACTTGTTCAGCCGGGTAATTGTGAAGCAGAGTCAGAGTTCTCCTGGTCACTGAGATGCTTCCCACGGAGAAGCCAGCATGGGGAACCAGCTGGTAGGTTTTGGATGAATTAGTCAGCATCTTGCAAGTGAAGAGAGGGCAAACACTGGCATAACCCTGCTTTGCCTCAGGATGAAGTTCAAGCCCAGTATTCCTGGGGAGCCAGGGCCTCCCTGACATTCCTCCCCATGTGCAGGACAGAGAGGCCTGGAGCTGGGAGCCCAGGTCTCCAGAGCCAGAACAGCCCACAGGATGTGTCTGCTTCCTCTTTGTGGGCTTCAGATTTTAAAGAGTTTTGTCTATGGACAGGGAAGAGTAGGGTTATAAATGCTTTGCAAGGACATCGGGAAATCTGGTGAGGATACTGGAATTAGTAATTCTTTTGCACAGGAAAGAGCTGCCCTTTGTGATCCGTCCTGTCTTACTCAGTGTGTGCAGTTTAAAAGGAGAGGGCTGAGCTGCTTTCTCCATCGCACCACAGCAAATGGCCACGTGTGAGCACGAAGCTCGGATGCACTGGAGCTGTGCGCAGCACGTGGGCCAGAAGCCCTGAAAGCTTTTCCGTATGAGAAGGAAACCAGGAAATTAGAGTCTTTATCTCGACTTTGTGATCAAAGCCAGGGAGAGAGATGGTGAGCAGACACTGGCCTGAGGTTCCGCTGATTATTGACATGAACAGCAAATGTGGACTGAGAGAAGCCTGAGGTTGGTGTGCGTCTCAGGAGGAAAGCTAGGATCAGGCACTGAGAGAGCAGGGACCCAGGGCTCCGGCTGGCGGCCCGCAGCCTTTGGGGACAGGCGGTAGCAGCAGTCATAGTTGGGCACGTGTCATTAAGGGCCTGGACCTCTGGGAGGTCGGATCGTGGAGTCATTAGCATGGACAGTGCTGTCGCCGGTGGTGACAGCCAGCAGCACCCCGTGCTCAGCGTGTACCATGAGGCAGCTCAGAGCTCGGAATCTTTCCTCCCCGTGGGAAAGAGGAAGCCAAACCCAGTGGCGTGGACGGTGCTGTCTGAGCTGAACCAGCCAGAGAGGCTCAGAGCAGGACCTGAAGGCAACCTGTCTGGCCCGGAGTTCCTCCTGGCCCATTGACGCTGTGGTCCCATAGCGACTCCTCTGCTAACCCCCCCCCCCGCCCCCGTGTGCTCTGTTTTCTCAACTGAGCTGCAGCACTTGACTTCACAAGTGTTTCATACACTACAATTTATTTTGATTTTGAGGGATTTTTAAAAATTTTTTTCAATGAAATTTTCTATGTAGACACTGGAAATAATATGCTATAGGGTTTATGTTGGTTGAATCTTTCCTTCCTTCCTCCTTCCTCCCTTTCATCTTTTTTTCCTTCTTTCCTTCCTTATTTCCACTGAGAAATGAACTCAGGGCCTTCACTTTGGCATTGAGCTATATCCCCAGCCAGCAAACCAGATAGCCATTCGTCTATCTGTCTATAATGTATATATCAATTTATCTGTCTGTTCACTAAATTGCCAACCAAGGAGGGCTGGAACGTTTGATCTTCCTGCCTCAGCCTCACAGAATCCTGGGATTACAGACATACACCAGCAGACCTGGCTCATTGGTTGAATTTTAAACCAATCAATTTCACCCCCTTTGTTCTTTTAAAGATAAACGTACAATATGGATTTCCAAGTGGTGGTCTTTCTAAAGTTAACACTTTTGACATTCCTTGTGATTGCTGCATGCTAATACGCGCCCCACTGTGGAAGACTGAGTTCATCGTGGGTCTGGGATCTTTAATTCTCATGCTGAGCTTTAATTCTGATACTTTTAAGTCCATTTTCTCTGTTTTCATGTTTTTTTCTGCTTTTAGAGCCTGCTTAGAAACTTCTAAATTTCTCTGATTTGAGAAATTTCTATAAAAAGAAACTGACTTCTGCTCACCTTTTAACTTGCTGTGTTGCTGCTCAATGTGATGCTCATCATTTAGTGATTCCTGGTTTTGCCGAGCCCTGGAAGCATTGAGACTCTGAGGATGGCTAAGCCCCCCTTCTCTGAATAGGGCCACTCCCACCCGTGTGCCCACAGAAGGGATTCTTCATCCAGGGCTCCAGGGGTCTGGGGTGAGAGATCCTCCCTCCTCTTTCTTCAGCTCCTCCATCGGTACTTTCTGAGCCCTGTTAACTCCAGGCACCAAGCTGTGGTGAGAGTAGACCCAGCTCCTGTTTTCGTGGAGTTGGTCATCTAGTGAACAAGCTGGGAGTCAGTCCTCCCAGATAGACATGGTCCATGAGGGACACTTGTCCTCTGTGTGCTGACAGAAGGGTCTGGTGGATGAGGAAGTCATGGGGAGCACTGTAGTCCTCTCAGCTCTGTAGGCGAGTTACACAGACTGGGGTGTGCTTTTCTCCCCCAAACCCCTCATGCCTTAGCAGCCTCATTGGTTCTCCTTAGGTCTTGGGGCCTTCTCTAAAGGAATCCTCACAGCTGGGAAATTAGATGAGGTGTTTTGTTCAGACAAAGGATCTGGGACTTCGGCAAACACCAGGCTCCTCTGGAGAGATGCGGAGTCTGAGGCAGCAGGCCTTGGGTGAGCATGAGAGTTTCTGAGGACCCTGCTTGGAGAATCTCTGGTGCTGACCAGGCATCCTGCCCCCCATGGAGAGCGGGAGAGAGCTATTCTCCCGGCACCATTCTGGGTGCTCTTGTCAGAAGTGGGGAATGAGTGCTTCCATTTTTTCCTGCTCCAGAGCAATCATCCAACTCTTACTTAACCACCACTCCCACCAACATGGACTGAGTAAGGTCTGTGCCAGGGGCTCTGCAGTTCTCAGGGGACACAGCCACGATCAGGACAATGTCTGTGTCCCCCACTGCACTCCCAGAGGGGCAGTGTGGCTGAATGACAGCATCACAGGTGCCACACACAGGGTGTTTTCAGTGCTGCCCAGAAACCGAGCAGGGAGGAGAGGGGGAGGAGGCCAGTTCCTGTTTGGAGTCACATGGTCAGGGAAGGCCTCTCGGAGAAGACTGGCTGGAGCTGCGTCCTGAAGGAAGTAGACTGAGCCATGTTCCTCAAATTTACACAAAAATTGCTTTTGCTAAGTCTGGAAATAACTCGGAGAGCTTGGGGCATAACCAAAGTACCTGGGACCGCAGGAGTGAAGGGGTGGTGGTGAGAAGGGCAGATGCAGGTTTTGCAGGAGGAAAGAAGGCCTTAGGTTCAGTATGAGGAAGAACATGGGCACCTCTGGGACTTCAGGGCGGGTCTGGGGTAGAGGCTTGGAAGAGCACAGAGCAGACCTGGTGGGATGAGAGAGAACTGTGACTTCACACCTGGTTCATGACCAGCTACTGCCAAGCCAGAGCAGGGCTCTATGTGGACCTGGCCTCCCATAACCCTATGATTTGAAACTACTCACTTTACAGACAGAGGGATACATCCCCCTCTGTCTTCTGCCAGAGCCTCTTGATCCCATTCTGAGTTCCTTTTTACTTAAGTCTAGTAGGAGCTTGTTTTCCTCCACATTGAAACTCTGAGAGGTCCCTCACCATCATAGCAACTCCAAACCCAGCCATTTTCCCCATTCTTCCTCCTGGAAGCAGAGGGAAAAAGGGACTTTTTGTTACTGAAGTTTGCCTGGGAGAAAGTTTTGGAAGCACACTGACTTTTTTTTTGATACCTTCTCTACAAACAAGAGCAAGAAGTAAAGAAGGAGGTCTGTATTTAAGTACAGCCAAGCGCAGGTTTGTAGGAGTGCGGGAAGGAGGCTGCTGGGGACCTTGGAGAGATGAACCATAAGGCTGAGCCTCACAGGAAACACAGACATGGGACCCAGGCAGTCTGCTCCCAGGCCAAGCTTGCCCGAGGGTCCCACCTCACTTTGAAGCTACCCAGGGCCTCCTCCTATGCCCCGAAGCACCTTAGGGCTTTGTCGTTCACCGGCTCAGGGATAAATCCTTCATTACATCCTGGCAACAACTGAGCTTCTGCGATCTTCCAATCTGCCCACCCTGAAGCCACTTGGTGCTTTCTGATGAGTGTGCCTTTGTTTCCATCTCCTGGTATCTGCCAGGACTGCCCTGTCCCAGCCCAGCGTAAAGACCACCCCTTTCTGGAAGCCTTTCTCCAGTTTAATTGATGGTCCCTGCCCTTCTTTCTCTCAGACACTTTATCACAATCAATCGTATTTATTCAGGGAAACCCACAGAAGGCCCCATCAGGGAGGTCTGAACTCACCAGGAATGAGATGGTTTCATCTTTGACTCACGAGTCTAGTTATTTTTCCAGCGGTAAATGGAATCGTTTCCAACCTGTAGATTCCTACGTGAAGTTAGTTAGTCCCATTTAAATTTAGACTATGAGACAACAGCTTACCACACAATTGCGTACAATCCTAATGAAGAAGTTCAGCTCTGTCCTCTCAACATGCCCACTCTGCCTTGAAGTGCATAGGTTTACAATTTTCCACGTGCATTGGGGACTCTGTTTCATCCAAGCCAGTCTGAGAAGCACTGGGCCAGTTCTCTTTGTTGCTCCACAGTGAATTAAGGGAGCAGAATAATCAGATTGTAGAACTGTTTCCTTGGCAGACCCGTCTATGCAAGGTAAATGAGCCTTGAGTTGATGTTTAGGGCTTCAGTGTCCCAGACCCCAGCACCACCTTCAGATGAGCTGCTAGTCCTAGCAGAACAGTCCCTAAGCAGGCCTGGACCTGGATGCCATGAACCAGTGGGTGAGCCTTGTGCCAAGCCAAGGGCTCTTTTCAGGCCTGGGTGGAGATAACTAATGTGATCCTTGGTAACTCTGCTGGGGCAAACGGCAGTCACTCAAGGGCAAACTGCCTTGGGAAGCTGACCCTGCACTCCTACATATTTCTATTGAGCTTTATTAGGGAAGATTTTTCACTTTCTCTGCTTGGAAACTTCAGGCATGATGGACTTCATCCAGCCTTCCCACCCTCCTCAACCAGCACAAGTTCTGCTGGTTATTAAAGAAATTATATTTGTATCCCTTTCTTCCCACTGACTGCCCACAACATTGGGCAACTACCCTGAACTTTCCTTGTCTACAAATTGGGATGGAGAGGTTGCTAGTGACTGCCAGGCCCAGTGAGACAATGGGGCCCAGGGGCAGCGTATGAATGAGACTCAGCCAGAGTTGTGTCTCTCTGTCTCTGCTTCGGTCTGAGGGACTGACCCTGACCCCACCTTGAGCCTACACTATAGCCACAGACTCCTGTCTCCTTTGCCAAGCCTGTCTTAATCAGATTTGTTCATTTGTTTGATTTTGGGCCTTTACATCAAGCTAATTCTCTGGCCATTTTTATATTTACTTTGAGACAGGGTCTTGGTAAGTCACTGACTTGCACATGCTGGCCTGGAACTTGTGATCCTCCTGCCTCAGCCTCCTAGAGTGCTGGGTGACAGACATACCTACCACACCTGACCGTTAGTCAGTATTCTGTTGCTGTAGCAGAACACCTGAGACTGGATAATCTGCAAACAACATTTCTTTGGCCCATGATTTTGGAGGTTAGAGAGTTAATTGTCTTAGTTTTTTCATTGCTGAGACAAAATACTGACACCTAAAGTTAAAAGAGAAAATGTTTATTTCAGCTCACAGTTTGTAGAATTTCAGTTTATATTCGGCTGGCGCCAAGGCAGGGTGGCATGGTAGAGGAGCATCACAGAGGAGAAGCAGCCTGTGGTGTGGCAAGCAGAAGGCAGTGAACAGAAAACTGGAAGCCTCCCTTTCTCTTTTACTCCATCCAAGCTATAAACCTTTTGGGTAGAACTTCCTGTTACCCACACCCAGAACTGTGGTAAACCGATTAGTGTACGAGTCCAGTACACACACCCTTAGTTCCAGTATCACAGCCTTAATTTACACTCCCACATCTAGATCGAGCCACCTCCAGAAAGACCCACCTGTGAATGTATGAGGCTTTGGGAGTGCACCTAGATGCAAGCCACAACAGAAGCCAAACACAGACTGTCGGCATCTGACAAGTGCCTCTCCTGTGCCAGCCCGTGATGGAAGGTAGACGCTGGGTAGGAAGACATGGGAGAGGCCAGGAGAGTGAGCAGGGATCATTCTCACAGTCACTAGCACACTCCCACCATGAGGACATCCATCTGTTGGTGAGGGCAGAGGTTACATGACCTCACCACCTCTCATCAGCACCAGCACGGTTGCCTTGGCAGCTAAGTATCCAGCATGTAAGCTGTGAGGGTCACATCAAACCTGAGCACCATCTTCTCCCAACCACTGTGTCTGATTAGCCCTCTCCTACTGTCAGAAATCTGAACTGGATTCCTTTATTTGTAAGACAAATTCAAGACACATATCTTGGCCCCCATAGTTAGATGTGGTTGCTAACCCAGCTGTCTAGCTTCTTGTGAAGCCTGTAACCTGAATTCAGGTCTCCTGTTGCTCTTTGTGCTTTCCTTGGTGTATTTCCCATCTCCACAACTAGAAGGTTTAAGTGCCATAAAGCTGGGAACTTGGTCACCTTTACATTTCACACATTGTAGCTTGAGTCTCCTTGCATTGCTGACTCACAACAGGTGGTGTGATGCAGAGAGGTTACTGGGGATGCAGAGTAAATTCTGTTTTCCTTAAACAACTCTCTTTGCAGCACACAGGAGCAGTAGATATGGTAAAGCTACATCTTCTTCTTCATCGGGAGAAGTCAATTGAAGTCACCTGGTTAACTGAGCAGCATTTGCACACTCATTTGTCACTGTGTCCTCTGGACATGAGGAGGCTAGTTTACCCAGACTTTATGATTTCTGCCTCCAAACACAGCTGGGGCTGACAGACACCGGAGACTAAATTGGGGCATTGACGGTTGGCTGAGTAAGCAACTCAAAGTACTATGGAAATTCGGACTTAGATTCAGGGTTTTTCAGAAGTAACATGGAAATACAACACCAAGTCAGGCACAGGTGTTTTTCTCTTCTTTTCTGGGGTTTAGTCTTTGAACAATAAGTGGGGACAGCTCTCCATTCTAAGATTGCCTTTCCAAAGGGATTACATTCTGTGTTGTGTTAGACCCCTTTTCTGGTAGTAGCCATGTGAAGTGTGAGGTTTGGTGGTCCAAGTATGAGGCTGTACACATTTGGCTTTTTGGGGTGCTGTGGTTTGCTGTAATGGTTAAATGTGAAGGCAGATCATCATCATTTGGACTCAGCTCCTGGGTTTTTCCATAGTACATGTCATTGAAACAATGACCTAAATTTTGTAGGCCCCTATCTTTTTATCTATAAAGTGCAAAATAATCCTATCATGTGTCTCCTAAGATAATGTAGCTGTTACATGATATATTTAAAGTACGTAGTACAAACTCTGAAAAAAGTAAGTGTTCAATGAATGTTTGCAATTTAAAGTAAACACTATGTAATCAGTTTTTTATTTTTGTATTTTTATTCATTTGTTTGTTTTCTTTTTTTTTTTTTTTTTTTCTGGCACCAGGGATTGAACTCACAACTTTGTGCCTGTCAGACAGGCGCTTGAGTCACTGAGCCAAACTCCTGGCTATAATCAGTTTTTTAAAGCAGAGATAAAGGAGTAACCCAAGACAAAGTGAACACAAACCAGGGTCAGGTTACAACCCAGGTCTGCAAGACTTGGCAGAGATTTTAAACTATCCGGAGGCCTCTGTCATGATAATACCAATTATCGGCAGCTAGTGGGGATCATTTATGTTCCAGTGTGCTGATCTCTGTGTGCTGGATCTACACAGGTGGTTTTCTTGGGTTCAGTGTGGCAGCAGGAGCCTGACTTAGTGGAAATGGCCTTGTACCACACCCTGAGCTAAGCCAAAGAGGGATGTTGAAGAATCCATGCAGGCCATGATCACAAATGATTCCCCACATGTGCAGCCGACTCATTCCTGGAGCTACTGACCTCACCACTCAGGTCTCCCTGGAGGCTGTCATATTCCAGCTTTTCTTTGCTGTCATCTCTGGGTCCCTTATCTTACAGGGAGGAGAGTGCCCTGAGGGCTGGCTTGCTTTTGCCCTTACAGCAATTCCAGGAGAAAAAATCCTTTGCTTCAATAGTTTTCTGTTAAATCTAATGATTGAGCCTTCTGTAAAAACTAAGCAGAGAGCTGGGTGTGGTGGCACATGCCTTTAATCCCAGCACTCGGGAGGCTGAGGTAGGAGGAGCGTTGTGAGTTTGAGGCCAGCTAGGGCTACAACGTGAGCGCAAGACCAGCCTGAACTACATAGTGTGACCCTGCCTCAAAAAACTAGGGCTGGGACTTTGGCTCAGTGGCTTAGGTACCTGCCTGGCAGGTTCGAGGTTGTGAGTTTGATCCCTGATGCCACAAAAAAATTAAATTAAATTAAATTAAATTTTAAAAACTTAGCAAAGAGAGTGCTGATATTTCCATAAGGACGATGGATGCATAGTTTTCAGGAACATTGTCCTGTTAATGACCTACTGGAAAAATTATTCAACACATGCAGCTTTTTATTTTTTTTCTTAGGCTTTTATAGAATCTCCTGCTGTTTGATAGAATTTCAAATGGAAATCAGAGACCCTGTAGCTATTTTTGGTTCTCAAATAGTAGTAGGAGCTTTTTCCTAGTGAGCTGTATGCAGGGCTCCACTGATCCCCAGCCCTGCACCAGCTTCTTGGTTCACATTGAATCTGTCCCCCAGCTGCCTTTCTGTGGATGTGGTTTGTCTGCTCAGTCAGTCACTGGATTTTGCTCTTAGTCCAATTGAATTGTGAAGACTTTGTCACTTGGCTGCAACCTGGATGTTACAGTCATCTGTGGGCAGCTGGGTGGTCTGTGGAGAACTGATCTCATCTGAGGATGGCCAGGTGGAGTCAGTCTGGATTCAAGACTTTGGTTTGGATCTCGGCTGACATGGGAAGATGATAAATAATTCCTTGGTGATCTGTGTGAATCTCGCAGGCCAAGAGCCTTTTCAGCCTCCTGAAGAGGCAATTATTTATGACAAAATTATGTCTTGGAATTGCTGTCAACTCTGAAATGAACCTAAGAGAAAAAACTCTAGATAGTTACTAAAGAATGTACCTCACCATTGTGTTGTAGAGTTTATAGAAACTTTTGCATAAATTTTGTGTTTAATTTCCCCAAGGAGTTTATAAGATGTGTAGTACTTTTAGCAAGTTAAAATCCAAGCTCATTATGCTTCAGCAATGTGTTCTGCATATATTGTAAACACTGCAGGGATTTAGGAAATGCAGACAATAAAGACAGTAAAATCATCTCACCAAGGTCACTGGATTTTATTATCACACATACACTTGCTCTACAACAATCAGGTCAGATTGTGGGTAAGGTTTTAGCTGATTTTTACATCTGAACCATGTTATTTACATCTTGTACACCAATAAATATTCTTCTCTGGTATTATTTCAAGAATCTGCATAATGTTTTCTTTCTTTTTTCTTTCATTCTTTTTTTTTTAACCAGGAATCAAACTCAGTTAAGTGCTGTGCCACTGAGCTATACCCCCAGTCTGATATTTTATTTATTTTTATTTTCACTTAGTAAATACTATAGAGAGTTTATCATGCATCCAAGTAGTTTTCCAAATATTAAGTCTTAATAAGGACATGGTATTTGTATGACTATTTGAAGTGTCATCACAGTGAACATATTCGAAGCTAAATAGTTGTCCTTGTCCCCCTGCCCCTTTTTAGGAAAAGTTTTCAGAATTATAGTTGTCAAGTTAAATGACATGCACATTGTAAAGGCTTTGATAGAGATAGAGATAGAGACAGAAATAGATCTCTCTGAACTGTTCCATAAAGGCCAAATCAATTACCAATTTTATATTTTATACAGCAACATATGAATAAGTAGGATCATTTCATACCCCTGCTAATGTACTTTCATAAGACAAACAATAAAAACTGAAAGTCTTCTGCATCTTGTCATTTTGTATTTTCTATTTTTTTATCTTATTTTGTTTTCTATGTTGATGTATGTAGGTTTCTTATGATAGATAGCTTTATAACTATTATCAAGACTTCCCTAGGAAAAGTCTGTTCCTCAGGGATGTCTTCTTGATATAGTTGGTTCTTGGTCTTTTTTTCTATCCCAAGAACTTACTTTCTCAATTTATTAAGGATAAGAAATTGCTGTCTATTTAACTTAGTACCCAGTCTCTTGGCACTGGACTATAATGATGGTTATGACCCTATACAATCACAGTGTTGGCACACAAGGGAGAAATTATATTGATTACAATAAGCAGGACATTCTGGCTAAAATAGTACAGTTAGCAATAACAATGGCATCAAGTACAGCCTAGCTACTGACAAACTTTGGTAACTATAGACCTGATAGTTTTAACCACAGGAGCAAATTCTACAGCTATATAACAGAATCCAGTATATACCAGGAACTTGTATGCAATGATTTTCCCCTTAGTGGACTGATTTTACCCTGTGGTGGGGGTGGGAATTAAGATAGGGGATCAGACAGATGAATGAGATCACATATAGCAGAAGCAAGCCTGGAGGACAAAGGATGATCACCCAAGTTTTCAGAAACTGGAGAACACAGGAGAGAACGAATGAAAGAGACAGCAAAGGAGTACTGTAGTGAAGTAAACCCGAAAGAGAAGAGACAATGTTTACTCACATGAAAGTATCATAAAATCAAGCAAGATCATTGAGGAAAGAGAGGAAAAACACAAGTAGAAGAAAACAAAAAGAAAGGTCAGAAACTGAAATTGTGAAACTAGATAGAAGAAAATAAAATCCCACAGAACAAAACAAAATACCCCAACTAGATAGAAAATGGAAAACCAATCAGACAAACAAAAATAAATAAATAAATAAATAAAAGTAGTAAAATTCCTCTGGTGTCCACAGTTCTGTGGTAGTGTCTGAGTCGGATCCCAGAAACGTGCTGTGTACTCCTGCCAAGGATGCAGTAGCATTTGTCCTGGGCTGATCTTGGCCTTTGGATGCGAGTGTTTGGGCCGGTGTTCTGCTGAGTTCTCCCAGAGCCCTCTGATATAGTGTGGCAGCCTGGCCTGCTTCTATTCTGTGTGCCTATATGGCGAAGCTCAACACCGGTTTACCTAATTTACCAACTGCTGGCTCCTGTTCTCACTGCTGCTTGAGACTTTTCCATGCTGCTGGTCCCACCTGCTCGCGTGTGTGCCTGCTCCGGGGCCTGCTGTCACTGGTGCCACCTGACAGGCATGTGCCAAAAACCTAAAAATCTTAAAATTTAGCAAAATGAAAGAATTTCTTTCCAAAATGACAGGTAAAATTTAATTTCTTGTTTATAATGGTATACATCTTTTTCTCGTTGAGTTTTGGAGTTTTGGGCATTGGTGAATTAGCATTTTGCAGCATGCTGCTGTTTCTTTTCCTTGTCATTTGTTTCTCTGATTATTGTAGTTATTATCAGATGCAAGTGTTACTTTTTCAGTAGTCAAATGTATCTGTTTTTCTTTGTGGTTTATGGGTTTTCCCTCTGTGTTTATGTTTATATGGGATTTATGTGCTCCTAGTCTATATAAAAATATGAATAAATTTTTCAAGAACTTTTAGAGCTCCATTTATTTAATTTTAAATCTTTAATCTATCTGAAACTTATTTGTCCAGCGTACATTCTCTTTTGAAATCATCCAGAATGTTTTCAGGTCTTAGGAGCAAAAATGTTGTCCATGCAGTATTGGAGTAGATTGTATAATGAAATGTAAAACCTTAGGATTTCTCATAATATCAGTTTTTAAAAATTAATGTATATCAAGCTTTCACTGCTTGATGTGTGTCACTTCATGGGCTTCCAATGGTGAGCTTGGTTTGAAACATCCTGCAGTGTCAGGGCCATGCATGGTGGCTGTCATCTTCCCAGTGCCTTGCTTGGTTGATTCCTGTCCCTTCTGGCCCACACCCCCTGCTGCTGGACACAGTCTGGCACTGTCACTCTCTCCTCCCACTAGGTCGTTCTTCTAGTGTTTTCTAAGTGCAGTGGTTCCTGTGGGCTGCTACCATTTTCTCCCTTTCTGACAGCATTTATTGACACCATTGGCATTTTTATTGCCTTTCTGCTTTTAATCTATGGGAGGCGATTCCTGCATAATAAGCTTGGTTTCCATTTTTTAGGGCAGCTGTCTTCACGTGGCTCTGGGTTTCAACCTCTTCTTTTTATTAACTCTGCCAAGCCCCTTCTTTTTATTATCTCCACCACAAGCAGCAACATCTGCACATGGTTTCCAGGATCTCGGGGGCTCACCGCCCACCCCCAGGGACTTAATATCAGATCACGCTGCCAGCTGAGGGCGTACACTGCCCTGCATTTTGGTCTGGACCACGTCCCACTGTTGGCATCTGTGGATTCTCATGGTCCTTTTCCATTCTGTCCTTCAGACCGATGCACAGTCAATCACACAGATGGCTAATTCATGAGGTTTTGTTCACATTAGCACTGAGAGGTTCTGCTGTGCTGTGCTTTATTTACCAGCCGTAAAGAACCCAATCATCCATTCATCCAAAAGTATTTACTGAGTGCTGCTGAGATTCCAGGAACTGTACCAGGCACTGGAGATGAATACACAAAAGGACCAGGGTCTCTATTCTCCCTGGGCTTACAACTTAGAGAGGAAAAGACATTCAGGAAATGTCGCTGCAAAACTGGGACAAGTGCCAAATGTGATAGGAAAAGTGGGAAGACTTACAAGCTGCCATCATGGCAACCTGATGTGGTCCTCGCCCACAGGGAAGGCATCCCGAGGATATGCAGATGACACATGAAGAGAAGTGGGCACCAATCAGGGGAAGGTAGTGCAGGAAATGCCAGTGCAAAAGCCCTGTGATAGAAAGCAGCAAGACATTTCAGGAACTAAGAGGTGAGAAGGAGAGGCCAAAGGACAAGGGGTGAGATCAGACTGGAGAGAGGAGGGCCCAGGCATGATAATGCTGAAAAAAAATCATCCCAAAAATGTGAGAGAGAGAAAGCGTCAAAGAAATGTGTTAAGGGAAAGATGGTCATTCACTCTTTCTTAAAAAGATTATAAAGCTAGCAAGTACCAGAAAATAAAATGATTCTAAATTTGAACCAAGGAATGATTCTGTCTCTCAAAAGTATACTGAGGGCTTACTGTGTCAGTGCCTTTCTACTCTGTGATCTATGGATTACAAAAGTGAAGCAGATGTAGAGCCCGGCTGCTTGCCTTCTAACTGAGGACCATAAACACATGCACCAGGGAGGACACACAGGTAAGGAGGGGCCATGCATGGAGAGAGGGGAGGAGGGACTGAGCTCCTGAGACCACAGCACCTCTCTCATTCTCTCTCCCTCCCTCCCCCTCTCTCTCTCTTTCTGTCTCTCTCTCACTGTGTCTGTCAGTCTTTCTCTTCTTTCTTTTTTAAAACACAGTAATATTAAGATATAATTCATACACATAGCCATTTAAAATTATAATTCAGTGGTTTTTATTATATTCAAAGATATGCATGACCACCCTAACATCACCATCAATTTTAGAACTTTTTATTACCCCCCCAACCACTGTATGTTTTTCTACCAACCCCTCTCCTATCCTGTCACAACCTGTGCCCTCAGCAACTCTTACTCTGCTCTCTGCTGTACAGATTTCTCTATTCTGAACATTTCAAATAAGCAGAATCGTGCAATATGCAGTCTTTTGTGACCTTTTTCATCTAGCATAGTATTTGTGACTTTTTTCATCTAGCAAGGCTCCTCTACACTGTAGCATCTATCAGTATGTCAGTCCTTTGGAGAGTCAAATAGAACCCCATTGTAGGATATACCACATTGTTTATCTGTTTAGTAGCAGATGAATCTTTAGCCATGTTTTGGCTATCATGAGCACTAATACTGTGAAAGTCATACCCATGTGTTTGTTTGAACACTTCCTTTCAGTTCCTTAAGGTCTATACCTGGGAAATAAGTTGCCGGATTGTGTGCTTACCCTATGTTTAATTATTCAGGGGAGTTCTAGAGTGCCTTCCACAGTGCTGCCACTTGATGTGTATGAGGAGTCGGAATCTTCCACATCCTTGCCAATGCTGATTGCTATCCAGCTTTTTGGTTATAGACAACCTAGTGGATGTGCAGTGGTATTTCCTTATGGCTTTGGTCTGTATTTTCATGATAGATAATGATATCAAGCATCTTTTAATGTGATAGCATTAGTCTTTATATTAAAGAAGCAAGAATACCTCATGCATATAGATCGCCGTGGTGTGATGATTTTAATTCTTCTGGGAAAATACCCAGAAGGCAAATAACTGGGTCAAATGGAACCTCTGATCCTAGTTTTCTGAGGAATCCACACTGATTTCCACAGTGGTTGTGCCAGTCTACATTCCCACAAACAGTGAAGAAGGGTTCCCTTTTCCTCACACTACTGACAGCTTTTGTTATTGATTCATTTCTTAATGATAGTCATTCTTTCTGGAGTGAAATGGAATCTCAGTGTTCTTTATATTTGCGTCTCTCAAATGACCAATGATGTCAAACATATTTCATATATTTATTTGCTATTTGTATTTCGTCACCTGGGAAGTATGTATTCATCTCAGATGCCCATTTTAGATTTGGTCTTTGAATTTGTGGGGGGGGGGGATCTGATTTTTTTCAATTCTTTATATGTTCTAGGTATAAGTTCTGTGTCTCAGGGGCAAAGGGCTAAAATGTTTACCCACTCTATGGGTTGTTTTTTCACTCTTTTGGTGATTTCTTTTGATGTGCAAAAGCTTTTTAATAAGATGAGATTGGAGTTGTTGACTCTTTAAAATACTTCCTGTGTACTTTGGGTTTTGTTCATGATCTCTCTACCTCTACTTATGTCTTCAAGATTTCTACCTACTTTTTCTTCCAGTAGATTTAGTGTTTCTGTTTTAATATTTAGATCTTTGATCCACTTTGATTTTAGTTTAACATAGTGATAGAGATTCGTCTAATTTTAGTCTATGACATGTGGAGAGCCAGTTTTTCCAGCACCATTTATTAACAAGGCTGTCTTCTTCCAGTGAACATGTTTGACCCCTTTGTCAAAGATAAGGTGGCTGAGTGTATTTATAGTTGTGTCTGCATCTTCTAGTCTGTTCCACTGATCCTTGGGTCTCTTTCTTTGCCAGTACCATGCTGATTGTATCACAGTAGCTTTGTGTTATAATTTTGAGACAGGGCTTGAGGTGCCTCCTGCCTTGCCTTTGTTGCCAAGAATTGCTATTGCTATTCTAGGTCTCTTCTGGTTTCAAACAAACTTGAGAAATGTTTTCTCTATTTCTGTGAGGTATGCTAATGACATTTTGATTGGGATTGCATTATATCTGTGGAACAACTTTTAGGAATACCACAGTTTTTACTATATTGGTTCTTTCTATCCATGAGCAAGTAATATCTTTCCATATTCTGATATCCTCTTTGATCTCCTTTTTCAGAGTACTGTAGTTTTCAAAATACAGATCTTGTACTTATTGTTTTAGATTGATTCCTAAGTATTTCT
The DNA here is from genome assembly GCA_004363535.1 of Dasyprocta punctata. Lineage (NCBI taxonomy): Eukaryota > Metazoa > Chordata > Mammalia > Rodentia > Dasyproctidae > Dasyprocta > Dasyprocta punctata. The sequence goes on along the minus strand of RJWM01014593.1, from coordinate 13,165 downwards.
CTTTTTTAATTTTTTGGATGCTGTTGTAAAGGGTGTGCTTTCCCTAATTTTTCTCTCAGTGAATTTGTTGTTTGTGTACAGGAATGTTTGCGTACTGACTTTGTATCCTGCTATGCTACTGAATTTGGTTATTAAATCTAGAAATCTTTTAGTGGTGTTTTGGAGGTCTTCTATGTAGAGTATCATGTCATCTGCAAATAATGCTAACTGAAATTTTGTTTCCTATTCTTTTTCCTTTTATTTCTTTCTCTTGTCTAATTGCTCTGGCTAATGTTTCCAGAAATATACTAAATAGAAGTTGTGATAGTTGGCATCCTTGTCTTGTTCCTGATTTTAGAGTGCAAGTTTTCAGTTTTTGTCCATTTAGTATGATGTAGGTTGTTGGTTTGTCATAGACGGCTTTTATCAGATTGAGGTAAAGACCATCTGTGTCAATTTTCTGTAGGGTTGTTATCATGAATGGGTGTTGGACTTTATCAAAAACTTTATCTGTGTCTATTGAGATGATCATGTGATTTTCGTCTTTGGCTATATTAATATGGTCCTTTGCGTTTATTGATTTGCGTATGTTGAAACATCCTTGCATTCCTGGGATGAATTCCATGTGGTCTTTGTGTGTAATTTTCTTGTTGATTTGCTGCATTCTATTTGCCAGAATCACATTGAGGGCTTTTGCATCTATGTTCTTTAGGAAGACTGGCCTGTAGTTCTCTTTCTTCTTTGGTTGAGTATTTCTCTGGTTTTGGTATCAGGGTAATAGTTGTCTCTAGGAATGAATTAGATAGAATTTCTTTAAATAGCTCAAGGAGTGTTGGCATTAAATCTTCCTAAATTTCCTGTACAATTCAATAGTGAATCCATCAGGACCTCAGCTTTTCTCTTTGATAAATTTTTAATTACATTTTCGACCTCTTTAACTGATATTGGATTATTCAGAATATTTGTATCTTCTTGATTCAGCTTTGGTAATTCCTACATATCTAGGAATCTGTCCATTTCTTCAGTGTTTTCCATCCAAGTGAGTAAAGATTTTCAAAGTAGGTATTGATAACCTTCTGAATTTCCACAGGCTCTATAGTGATTTCACCCTTTTCATTCTTTATTGCATGAATTTGAGTCTTTTCTTTCTTTCTTTCTTTTTTTTTTTTGATAAGGTTGGCTAAGAGTTTTTCATTTTTATTTATTATTTCAAAGAACCATGTCTTTGATTCATCAATTCTCTGTATTGTTTTCTTAGTCTCAGTTTCATTAATTTCTACTCTGATCTTTATAATTTCATCCCTTGTATGGACTTTGTACTTGTCTTGCTCTTATTCTTCTAGAAGGTCGAGCTTACTTGAGCTCATTCTGTTTTCCTAATGTGGGAATTCACTGCTATAAACTTCCCTATTAGGACTGCTTTCAGTGCACCCCCAAGTTCTGGTATGTTGTATCTGCATTTTCATTTAAGTGTAGCTATTGTTAAATTTCTTCTTTCATTTCATCTGTGACAAATTGGTTTGTCAGGAGGGTATTATTTAATTTCCATGTGTTTATGGAGTTTTTGCAGTTTCTTTTGCCATCAATGTCCAATTTCATTGTACTATGAACAGATAATATGCATGGAATAATTTCAGTTCTTTTGTATTACTTAAGATGTTCTATGGACCAGAATATGATCTATTTTAGTGAATATCCCATGTACACCTAAGAAAAATGTATATTCTGATGTTGAGTATAATGCTCTATAAATGTCTACTAAGTTCATGTGTTAAAGGTTTGGTTCAGTTTGGATTTTTCTTTACTAATTTTTTATCTAGTTGATCTTCTCTTTGTGACAATGAGGTATTATGATCCCATGTTACAATTGTGTTATTGCTTGTTTGATTTTTCATATCTATTAATATTTTTCTTATATGTTTGAATGCTCCCATATTTGCTGCATATATATTTATGATTGTTATCTCTTCCTCTTGAAGTTTTCCCTTAACAAGTATGTAGTGACTTTCTTTATCTCTTTTGATTTTTCTTGGTCTAAAGTTCACATTGTCTGCAAACAGAATAGCTACCCCTGCTTTTATCTGAATTTCTGTTGCATGAAGTATTGTTTTCCATCCTTTGATTTTCAACCTAAGAATTTCTTTTTTAGTTAAATGTTTTTATTGTATATAGCATATTGTTGGATCTTGTTTCTTGATCCATTCTGCCAGTCTGTTTCTTTTCATTAGTAAACTGAGACCATTTACATTGATAGTTATAACTATATAGATATGTATATAGATATGTATTGGTTTATCTTTGTCATGTTATTTTCCTGCTGTTGGTTTCCTCTTTTTCCCTCTGTTTAATCACTTGCCCTGCCTGCTGGTTTCTTTCTGTTGTTGTTCTGGGAATTGTCATTATTATCTCTGTTTAGAATATCTTTCAGTACTCTTTGTAGGGTTGGTTTGGTGGTCATGAATTTCTTCAGTTGTTCTTGTGTCATGCAAGTATCTTATTTCTCCATTAATTTTGAAAGATAGTTTTGCAGGATACCTCAATCTGGGTTGGAAGTTGTTTTCTTTCAGGACTTGAAATACTTCACTCCAAGCTCTTCTTGACTTGGTTTGTGTTGAGAAGTTGATCATGATTCTGATGGGCTTTCCTCTATAGTTGATCTGCTTCTTTTCTCTAACAACTTTTAATATTCTGTTCTTGTGCTGAATTTCTGGGATCTTGATTCTTATATGTCTGGGTATTGATTTATTTTGCTCATGGCTAGTTGGAGTTCTGTGTGCCTCACTTATCTGAATGTCAGATTCTGTTCCTATATTTGGAAAATTTTCTGCTATTACTTCTGCAAATAGTCTTTTTATAGCCCGTAGTTTGATCCCTGCTTTTTCATTGACTCTTCTCATTCTTACATTGTTTTATTTTTTCTTTGCAATATCTTGCAGCTGTTGAAGTGTTATTTCCTGATTCCTTGTTATTTTTAAGAGATCTTTCTTTGCCAGCTTTCAATGGAATTTTTAATATCCTTGATGTCCATTTGAATCTGTTTGAAGCATTCTACTTCTTTCCTATATTGGTCATTCAAGGTTTCTGTCATTTTTCTATGTCCTCCATTTTTTAAAATTTATGTCCACTCTGGATTTGCTGCACAATTCCTTCATTATGGTTGTCTTTTCTTACCTGAGAGATTACTTCTTATATGATTTCTTCTGTAGCCTTATGGATTTGTTTCTTTACTCCATTTGCTATCATTTCAGAAATTTTCAGGTGTTTGTCTTCCATTTTCTTCCCTCTCAATGTCTTCCGGACTTGTTCTGGGTGGGTTGGAGGTCTGAGATTGCATTTTGCATCTGTGTCTTGTCAGTTTCTATTGCAAAGATTTTTTATTTTGTTTTCTGTGTTGATTCTTGTATGTTTTGGCAGTAGGTAGCTATATCACTAGCATCAAGGCCTCTCTAGGAAAAGCCTGTTCTTCAGGGATGTCACCTATGCGTTGGAGGTTCTTGGTTTGTGTCTGCCCCAAGATCCTATCTTCCCAATTAGTTAAGAGTGGGATGTTGGTCTCTGTTTGCCTCATTCCCCTGTCCTTTGCTGAGGGGCTGTGGTAAGGTTATTACTCAAGAGCTTCCCAGTATTGTTATGAAAGAGAGAATAACTGATGACAACAGATGGAACATCTTAGTTATAGTAGTATAATTAGCAATAACAATAGAATCAAGTACAATTTAGAAACTGACAAACAGTGATAATTATTAATTTTGTATCTTAAACCATTGGAGCAAAGTCTACAGTTATATACCAGAACCGATCATAAATTAGGTGCTTGTATGCAAAGTGTTTCCCCTTGGTAGTGTGGTTTTACCTTGTCGTGTGGAAATTTAAGAAGAATAGCACATTAAAAAAAAGATAACTGAAAAGCAATAGAAGCAAACTGGAGGACAAAGGATGATCATGCAAACTTTAGGAGACTAGAGAAGAGGACAAAAGAGAAAGAATGAGGGAGTAGCCAAGTGATTATCTGAATTTGATCTCTGGTTTGGGTGATGAGATTAGTTTTCTGTTGCTGGAGTTCTCCCCAGCCATTTAGAAAACAGAAAAAGATAAAAGGTAAAAAAAAGAAAAAAGAAAAAAGAAAAGAAAGAAAGAAAGAAAAGAAAAAAGAAAAAGACAGGGAGACAAGGTGCTTCTATTCCATGTGTCTTTGTCCCCAAGCACAACACTGGTTCCCCTAACTTGGCACCTGTTGGCACATATTTTTACTGTTGCTTAGGAATCCCCCAAACCACTAGTCCTGCCTGTGCATTGTGTGTGTGCCCTAGTCAGGGCCTTACTTTGTCGCTGGTGTTCCCGCTGGTCACCTTGTCCCACCAATGTAGCTTGGAGGGCTGGTCACCTGGATTTTTCCTACTGACTGGTAGCTGAATCACACTACTGGATTCTTCCCACTGGGCCAGTAGTCAGTTCCACTGGTTTTCATGATTTTTCACAAAATTAAACAATACAATGATCTCTCTCTACCAATCATACATTAGCAAACTGTCAAAAGCAAGTTGGGATAGATGCCTATTTAAGTGACTTTTTCCTTGCTGGATATTATTATTGAAACATGAACAATAATGATTATTGAATGTTAGAGGAGAAAACTCTTTAAAAGCCACGCAAACCCAAGCCACTCCAAGCAGATGCTCATCTACCCTCAAGTTTTTAAAAATTAACTATAATACAATTAAATGTTACAGATTCTGTTTTACTACAGTCCAGCTGCCTCCTTCATAACAGAAAGCTGCTGCAGGAACTCAGCTGACTCTGGGTACTTGTATCAAGCGGGGCTCTTTCCATTGTCCCTGTCTGGAGGTGGAGGCAGTAATCCCACATCTACATCTGGAGATCCCTGATGAATCTGTCATCAGGAGTGCTGAACACAACTCCCCAGAGGATGCGTTAAGAGGTCACATCTTGTCCCAGGTTCTTTCCAGGTCAAAAATCATATGGAACAGGAAACAGGTGGATGAGCAGTTGTGTTGATAATTACTCTCAATACGCACTTTCTCTAAAGAGAAACAATAATGTAGTTATCCTTCCAACTCCAGAGCTTTATGCTAACTAGAAGAAAGATATCCTAAAGCATTGCTATTATTGCCTTGTTTACTGCTATAAATATTTTTAATTTTCGCAGCTGTTATTTAATACTTTGGAAGCTGTGAGTCTTAAAAACTCTTTGCACAGCATCAGCCAAACTTGCTTCAAAAATCATTTTCCACCCAGAAGCAGAAGGTTTGGATGCAAGAGGTTCAGCCAGTTTGGCACAGGAAGGTAGCTGTGAGGCCAGCGAAAAGACGCTCAGCTAATGCAGTAAGTGCAGCCCCCTGAGAGGACAGAGAAGCATTTTCCAGGGCTTTCATTTCTTGTGTTAAGACTTAAGCACAAACCTCGGAAAATCCCTGAGAACTAAATTTCTATCTTGCATACATTTCTGTGATGGTTTTTCCAGTTTTCATTTTCTTACCACAAGCTTGAATTCATTCCTTAAATCTTACGAAAGTAAGTAAGACCTACAGTCCCAGAAGGTGATTTGAAAGAAATTATTCCACTGTGTCCACAAGATACTATTCTTATTTATTGCTTCTTCTCCTGTCCTTCCCTTTCTTTTTCCTCCCTTCCTTTCTCCCTCCCTCTCTCCCTTCCTTCCTTCCTTCTGCCCTTCTCTCCCTCCCTCCTTCCGTCCTTCCTCTTCACCGTTTTGTAGGACCTGCTTTGCTCAAAGGGCAGGGTTATTTCCAGAGCAGATTCCCAGCAGGTGGGAGAGTTGACCTGGGGTTCATTGCTTTCAGGTGGAAGCATTAATGCAGGGTGAGTGGGAATACAGCCTAGCCTGGTGCTTGTTTGGTATCCAGTGAAAACCTGCATGGACAGCAGATGAGTGAGTAGTGTGAAGAGGCTAAGTATGATGGTCACACTATCTGTCAGTTTGCCTGGGCAGAAGTTCCCAAACACATGTTCAATCCTTGCTCTAGATATGTTTGCACAGGTGTGGCTTAGAGGCAGTTAAAATGTGACTGAGTAGATTCTGAGTGCAGCAGGTTACCCAGAATGACGTGGGTGGGTTTCATTCCATTCCTTAAAGGCCTCAATGGGGAAAGAGTGACCTCCATCAGTCAAGGAGTTTTGCCCAGTGGTTGCCTTCACTCTTTTAATTTTTTGGAATTTTTATATTTGTTAGAACATGTTTGCAGTACATGGTGATTACATTCCTTGTTGGGGTTGGTGCATGTACATAACACATTTTAAGTTGTTTCGAGGCTGTGGGCCACCCTGCAGAGCCTGGGACTGAAGCTACCACTGTCTTATCAGTAAATTTCTTAAAGTTAGACTTCATCTGTCTCTGTCTCACTCTCTGTCTCTACACACACACACACACACACACACACACACACACACGGTAGCACAGACTAATGGATGCTGCCAGTTGTGCTTTCAAGGAGAGTGTTGAATGACAGTGTAATGAGTTTAAGAGTTTTGTGGATGGTGATGAGCATCTCTGGCCAGGATGCTGAGGCTGGAGACATCCAGGGTGTGAGGGGCTGAATCACATGTGCAAACTGTGTGTGGCAGGTACCGCTGAGCATCCAGGCAGAGGCGTGCTGTACTGCTCACAGGACCAGTGGGGCTGGCCGTATTTCAGACACCAACACATCTGAAATCTTGGTGTGTGCTGTGTATGTGGGGTTTTGTATTCTGCTTTTTCTCCTAATAGAACATCATCGAACATTTCTAATTATACTACATAGGCTTCGAAATACTTTTTGCGATTATAAAACATTTCCTCACGTTCTGTATTGTTGCACATATGTTTTGATGTACTCATTATCATAAAGCTTCGTGAGTCATCTTCATGTATATACACTTTCTTATTTCTTATTTCTGTAGGGTAGCTAGCCAGTAGCAAAATCACTGGATCAGACAGTAAGGATACTTGGTTTTCCTAAAGCAAAGGAGAACAAGAAAGAAGAAAAATTATTACAGACATAAAATGCAGAAAGCTAAAAGGAACTTCCAATAGGTCAGCACTCAAAAAAAATTATAAATGGATTAAGGTTCCTATTAGAAGTTGGAAAATATCAAGTAAAATTTCTCAAAGTGTAGACATGGATTTACACTTTTTATAACAGGTGTATCTAACAGAATGAGCCAGAAAACTGAAAGTAAAGATGAAAAAACGTGCCCTATTTCTAACTAGTGGAAACTGTTAAAACAATACCAGACAAAATAAACTTAAGAAAGTGATATTGGACACAATATGCTAAGAGAATATTATGATTATGCACATGGCCTTTCCTTTTAATACTGATTTCACATATACACAACTACTGTCCAGTTTAAATAGAAAATCTAGCAACTTCTTTACTATGCAAAAAGATTTCAATTTACTCTTCTCAGGTGGACAGGTCAAGCGTAAAAATTGTATAAAATTTGAGCAATGGGAATTGTATGCCTTAACAGACATGTACAAAACTCGGCACTTAACAGAAAAAGTACAAATTGATTAAGGCACACATGGAATATTGTGAAAACTGGCAACCTGTCAGACTCCAGGAAGTCTCTCAACATATTCCCAAGATTGATATAACATGGAACACAATTAAATTATGAGAACCTTCAAAAGGATAGCAAATAACATGAGCAATGATGTATATTTGGAATAATTTTAACAGTAGCCCTGAGTTGAAAATGCTGTATTGTCTGTAATTACATATACAGCTTAAAATATATAAGTATGTTAAAGTGAGTGAATTAGCCATATTTTTTCATCATGCATGGATTATAAACATAATATTGCATCGAAAAAGCAAGTTCAAGAAGGACTTGCAGAATGAGAGGTCATTTGTATAAAATTAAAATTATACAGTAATATCAGAGCTGAGCATGCTGGTACACACCTGTACCCCCACCACCCTGGAAGGCTGAGGTAGGAAGATTCCAAATTTGGGCTCAACCTAGGCAATTTAGTGACACAGTGAGACTCTGTCTCCAAATAAAAAATTAAAAGCAATGGATGCTGCTCAGTGCCAAGATTCTGGGTTCAATTCTCAGTACCACACACACACAAAAGAGAATGTCATATGTAATTCATGAATGCAATTATACATAGTAAATTTAACGAATTAAATTATGTTAATAACTACTTATTAGTATACAATGTATAAAACTTTAATATATAACTTTAAATGACATTTATGTTAAACTGTAAAATTATTCAATATACAATTACTATAACTTTTATTTTTATGTTAATGAAATAAAATCATTATAAAGAAAAAATAGTCATTTAATTTTGTGGAAGAAGAAAGAAGAATGGACATAGGAATGGAAGAGGCCAAAGGAATTTCTTCAATACTTCTAATATTTTCTTTCTTTTAAAAACTTAAAACAAATTTAGCAAGATGTTAACATTTGTTAATTCTGAGTGCTGCATACCTAATACACACTCTATTACTCTCTGGTCTTTTCTGTTGAGATATTTCATTACGAACTAAAACTTGAATAACTTACTAGCTAGTAGTTAGTGTTTTAGTTTCAATATTTTGGTTTTCTTACTTTTTGTTATATAATAGTTTTTTCACATTTGTCATTTCAACCTGAATTCCTTTCATTTTTTTCTAGGTTCATTTATACTTAACAAGTGACTAGTTTTCCAGCTTCCATTCTTGAAGTTTATCTGTTGTTTGCATTCTTACTATTTTCTCCTTGACACCTGCAAGTTCCTGTCCTAAATGTTCAACAGGAAAGAATTCCAGAGTCAATTTTCCCAAGTCTGCCTTCAGTATAAGCTTGTGATAGAAACCTGCCCTTATCACTGAATCAGCTCTGGATGACAGATTACTGTTCGGCAAGAATTGCCCAGGTCTTAAGAAGAAAAAACAATGTTTCGCTCTCCCATTTCTCTGTACTGAATCACCCTTGGGTCTCAGGACCAAGGATTAGTTTCTCAGAGTCCACCCAGCTTCCACCCTGAATCTTCTCCCCTTGCTCAGGATCCCCACGTCCTCAGCTCTCCCAGACATGACCTGCATCTCACCGCTGGTCACAGGCAGGGCCACATCTATTTAGGACACTGCACTTCCCAGTGCCAGGAGCACAGTGTTTCATAGACAACAGGCAAGCGCTGGGGACTGGGGGGTGGATGGGGAAGTGGTCCGTAGATGAACGTGGCAGGATGTAGTGGTGAAGGCTCATGCTGTGATGACAACTTGAATCTAATTTTAATTTTAATCAGTGAATAAGAACATTGTGAATTTGTTTAGCTGTTATTAGAAACATAATAACACCTCCCAAAGCTAATTTTAATACACTGTTGGTTTTCAGTGTACCCCACCAGGGTCAATAACCAGTCTCTAAAGGTCTTTAAACGCTTGCTCCTCTATGGAAAAGATTGTTTGAACATGTATTCAATAGCTATTATTCATACTCAGTATGTTATAATGTATACACATATATGTAATTCTCCCTGTATATGTCAGGGTTAACATATCATGTGCATTGTAAAATACAAAACCAAATCAAAATCAGTCAGGATAGTAAAGTACAGAAATAGTGGTGCCGTCCTCTCTTCCTTTGCTCTTGGGTGGGTGGACTCGTGCCCTGGTTTGTGCCATATTAGTCTTTTTTTTCAGTGCTCTGGAAGTGAGATGGGGCAGAAACTGTCTGGACTGTTGCCTCTTAACCCTTGCTGCAGAGTTCCCTGTAGATCTTCCTAACAAACTGGCTCCTGGTGCCAAGCCTACTCCCACCAGTCCTGCTCTTGTAGATCTGAAATAGGGCCCAGTGATACCCATGTCCTCCGGCTCTGGGTGACAGGGACGCTGTGCTCCATGAACACACTCCTCATAGGTCAGCTGTAGGCTGGCATCCCGCAAACCTCCCTGCACACTCAGGGACATTGAGATCGTATTGGAACACAGAATGTGACTCAGTAGGTTCTGGGTAAGTCCAGGGGAAGCCAGAGCTGCCAGTCTCAGTGCAGAAGACATAGGTCACAAGGTCGGGTGGACTGGAGCCCTGAGTGACCTTGCAGTGGACGATCTCAGGCCCAGAGAAGCATGGGCCACTGTTCTAGGAGAGGACTCCTTGCTCACAGGAAACCTCTCGCAGTGTGCTTATCTACCAGAACTCCTTTCCTCCGCTGGAGAGTTTGGGTTTCCCTCTGATCTTCCGTCAAAGGATGTTGTGAGTAAAAGGCCTTGAGAAAAAATGTTGTTCTGTTTTCTGAATGATTTTAATGACAACCAAATTTCTTCCCCCACCAAGTTTATAATGCTTATATAGAAATGACTGTTATTCAAAGCCCAAAATTACACATTCAATTCAACATTTACCTGATTCTTATGCAGAAGTTAGTGGGGAAGTGTAATGTTTGGCAGAGTTCAAACAATCTTCATCTGTTCTTTTATTCCGTTTTCAGTATCATACATTATTTTTATTAGAACATTGTATAGACGGAAAAATATTACAAGATCGCAGTACCAACCAGCATTTCCAAGATTAAATTTAATTATTTTAAAACAAATTTAGGTGGAAGGGGTCTCTGGTTTAACCTCACAATTATACAGCAAAGAGAAAGCAAGTTATTAGATTATAGTATGCTTTAAGCACTTATGAGACTGGAAAATCTCTTTAGACTACAGAAGTTTCTAAAACTCGGAATCTTTGTTCATTTGTGCTGAAGGATGGATGATGACTAAGGATTCTTGTGGACAGCTACAAGCTTAGCGGTCCATCAGTGGAGACTGAGATTTGGGCCTTATTAGTTGTGCTTCCCTGTGGAAAACAGCTGGACCACGAGCTCAGAGTTCCCCCTGCCAGGGCCAGCGCCTGGGCGTGGTCCTGGGGCAGCACTGGGCTGGGGAGTCACCTGGGGTTTTCTGATGCTCAAGCCACACCTGGACCAAGTAAATCAGGGTCTCTGCAGCTCTTGGCCTGGGCATTTCCTCCTGGCGATTCCAGGGTGTAATAGGGGCTGAGCCCAGGGAGGAGGAGCCCGGGTCCTCTTCACATCCGTGCAGCCCTCTGCTCCCTATCACGGTTCTGGCTGTGCTGCGTTTGCCCTCTCTGAGCCAGGTCTACAGACCAGTCCGCCCTCTGTCCCTTTCCCTACGAATCTGCTTTGTTCTTCTCCTTAGTTAAACACATTTAGAGTCTCCTCTGGCCTACTTTTTTCATTTGAAAGCATTTTTTTACTGATTTCCAGTAAATTAGGATCTGCATTAGATTTTTTGGTTTCTCTGTAGTTACACCCACTCCTTGTGAGTGGGGAGAGATCTTTTAATCTCTCCTCTTCCCGAGGAGGATGGTGAACTAATGCCTCTCTCCATCCAATTATCCTCAGTACAGTGTGTGACTTAGTGCAGGGCTTAGTGAATATCTGTGGCGCATGTGACTCTTCCTTCTTATGTTAGGTGTTCATTCCGTCTCTTTCTGAGTCTGCTGACGTGAGCTCTCACACGGATCTGAACTGCACTTCCTTGGCTGCATCTGCAATCACCACTGATGTGGTGTAGGCCGTCATTATCTGTTCTCGCTTCCAATCTCCCCCTCCCCAAAATTCACACACATTCCATGATGGACAGGTGTGGGCTCCACCTCCTCATCCCCACCCACTCTGGGTAGACAATGTAATATTTTAAAATTACTTTCTTCAATTTTTTTATTCTTATAATATTAATAATTACATAGTGTCAAGGGTTTTGTTTATTTTGCTTTGCTTTATGTAAAAGTAGCTTACTGTCTTAGTCCAGGAACTATTTCTCCATTCCCATGGGTACAATTTATGGTTTGCTTCCTGCAGGTGCAGCATTGATGATGTCCATTTCCTGTTGTATGGACTGGTCCATGCTGTGGATTGGGTTTTTTTTTTTAACTCTGTCCAGTTAGGGACGTGGGAGGTTTTCCACCCACACGTTTACTGGGCACCTTCAATTTGCTTGCAGTTCTGCTCCATGCTGGAGAACAGCAGCAAATCAGCATCTTTAGCGATGCCCACGTGCTAGCCAGGAAGTGGGACCAAAAGCGAGGCAGTAATAAGCCAAATAGATGAACTTCCGACTTACTTGGAAGAAGGTGAGGAAGCGGAGGCAGAGATTGCTGCTGTCAAGGAAGGGCCGTCCTAGGAGGCGATATTGGCTTAAAAGCAGAGATGCACTGAGCCTGGGAGGCTATTCCAGCAGAGGCAGCAATGAATTTGGCATACTTAAGAGAAACAAGAAGGTCAGCCAGGCTGCCAAATAGAGATGAAGTTATACAGCAGGAACAGCGTGGATCATCTGGGGGCTGCGAGCCACACGATCGATCAGAGTTCAGATCATATTTTAGATGCGCTGAGATATGTTTGGAAACCTTTGATTAAAGGAATGTTATGCTCTGTTTAAGAATGTAAAAGAACTCTGGCTGCTATGCAGGGAATGAAGAGGGATTTCTTTTTGTTCCCCTAAGAATTATAAGAAGTGGTTGAATAAAAATGTCGAATAGGCCTCTATGTCCGAGGAAGGCAGGTGGTGCCATCTGTGGTGTACCTGGACACACGGGTGAGAAATACAATGTAGCAAAAGCCTCTCCTGCCACTCCTCCCGCTTCTGCCTGCTGTCTTCCCCAGTGCGTGACTGGCACCATCTTTCCATGGGCTGCCCACTTTCTCATCTTCTACACTGTGGGAGACAATTTGAGTGACTCCCCTTGAATGCAGAACAACTGTTGCAACTTTGTGTATATTTACTCATTTTCTTATACTGATATGTATAGAGCTGACTATGGTTTTTGGTTTTTGGTTTTTTTTTTTTTTTTTTTTATTCACTAAGCATTGTAAATAAAGCTAGCTGAGGTACTGGTATGTAATCTCTAAAGCCATCAGACAGCTTTTTGTTTCCTCGCATAGTGATCTCTATAAAATATATAGTCACAGCAGATAGAAGAGCCAGTGAGTTCCAGGAATGTCGACTGGGTATGAGCCTCAAAAAAGAGGCCATGACTCCCCAGGGCGCAAAAGTTTATATATCAAAAACTAAAATGGCAACCTCCAGGAACAATTTAGTTGTTACCTTGATTAAAGTATACAAATTGATCCTTCTGTAAATTTTTATCTCTGCATTTTGCAGAGATGCCTTTTTCACTACCTGACTAGCCAGCTTAAGTTACTCACATAGTT
>RJWM01014592.1:0-49876 GCA_004363535.1 Dasyprocta punctata | reverse complement strand
TGGGTGGCCTGACAGCCTCCAGGGCCTGGGGCTTATCAGACCCCTCAGATACCTGTGGTGGAGGATGGTAAGGAATAAAGAAGGACAAAAAGACAGTACTCAAGGTACAAGGGGACCAGAAAGAACATGCCTCTAGTGGACAGGCACATCAGTTTCTGCAACTGACCCACTTTTATTAGCAAGTGAAGAGCACAGGAGAAGGTGTGGTGTGCTTTTCCTGGAACAGCAATTGTGGTAGTCAATGGAAAAAGTCAATGGAGAACAAGTTCTTCCCTATACCAAGATGCCTGCATGCTTTACATTGTCCTCAGCAGATGTTACCTTGCCTTAGGAGTGCTGGGGTTAGGAGTTTTCTTTGCACAACCATGAAGGATGGCAGTCATCCGCATACTTCTCTGTTCCTAATGCAAGGTCTCATTGACCTGGAGACCACAGGGCTCCAGTACCTAGCCTGGTTCCTAGCATAGTAATAAATATTTCATATCTCTGGTCCCCAACACTCCAGAACCACACAAAGAATGGGAGAAGGGCTGGTTCCTGAAGGAAGGCAGTGGAGAGGAATAGATGCTATGTGGTCGGGGTGACGAATGCTGTCTCCTCACACCGAGTCTCAGAGTCACACCCCACACCACACTCCACTTTCCCCAAATATCCTGCACCCCTTCCTTCCTCCCTGCTCATCCCTCTTCCTCAGATTTCCCTGTCCTTGTCTGTCCCCTCCTGGGCCCCACATGGAGCACCAGGCCTGGGGATCACTACCTCCTTTGGGCTCCTGCAGCCCACTTCTCATCCCTCAGCAGGTGCTGTGTAAGTGGCAGCCACAAATACTGAGGCCTGGCCATGTGCCCAAGTCACCCGCCACCACCACCATCTCCTCCCATTCCATCCACTTGTCACCCCGGAGAGGCAGATGCTCTGTTTCATCCTTAGTTCAGGGCTGGGAAAATTGACGCACAGATAAGATGAGAGCACAGCTGCAGACCCGTGCTCTCGACCTGGGTGCTGTAGACCTCTCTGTAGATGCTGGAGAAGCAGGAAGATCCTGTGTGAGCTCAGAATGCCACTGTCTCACTGCAGAACACTTAAAGCCATGGCTTCAGTGCTTGAGCCAACCTAGCTTATTTCTGGCAGCTCAGATTCACGTGATGCTCCCTGGGTTCAATTTTTGCATCTGTAAAATGGGATAACAACAGTGCCCATCTCTCACAGTTGTAGCAAAGATGAAAGAAGATAGCACTGCCGCGCTCATCACAGGGCCTGGCATGTAGTTGGAGCCTGTGGCATTAGCAGTGGGGGTGTGAGGACAGCGGGATCATCAGTGTGTCCCTCCAACATACAAGGAGATCAGGGTTCCTCACCTCTCCCCATGAGCCACACAGCCAGAGAACTTGGTGGTCCTGAGACTTGACCTGTCCAGTTCTCTTGAAAACCTTCACCACATCCTCAGGGAACTGAGCTTTGGCTACCTGGCTCCTCTCAAAACACTGTGCCCCCAAGAGCAGGAGAAACTGGTCCAGCACTGGGGTTGCCATGGAAACCATTGAATGTAAATTTCATTATCTGCCTTGCCCAGCTAGGCTATCGATTCGGCAAGGCAGGAGGGAGGGAAGTTGGGAGCCATTTCCTTCCCAAAACGAAGCGGAAAGTGCAGACCCAAAGTGAAAACAGAAGGGAGCATGATCAGAGGACCAAAACCTAGATGGAGAAAGACGGAAGAGAGGTAAGCTGTGGGCAGGATGTGGGGCCTAGAGATCTACTCTCCGCCTCATGACCTGCTGGGACAGGGGAGCAGCACCTGAGCCATCCGAATTCAGCTCCCATGGGAGCTCTCCTGTGCTTTTGGTCCCACCCGCACGATGGCACCTATTCGCTGTGACCTGGGGTAAGTGGCCAAAGCCCTCTAACTTACTCCCACAGATGTGGAAAAGTCCACGTGAATTGTGGCTTAGTAGGTTTGTCCGGGGAACACCATCACTCCACAACCCACAGCCCCTCCGGCACATTCTTTTCTTTCTCTCCAGCCTGAAATTCTCTCTATTGCACTCACCAATGACATCATCACCCACAGAGGAGAATGTTGTCCCTAAAAGCTTCAGTGAGAGTTTGAGGTCACCTGGAAAAGAAGGTACCTGGAAAAGCTGGACATGGTGGCACACACCTGTCATCCCAGAACTTTGGAGACTAAGGAAGGAGGATCATGAAGAATTTGAGACCAGCCTGGACTAGAATAATGAGTTCAAAGCCAGCCTGGACTACCTGGTGAGATCTTGTCTCAAAAAAGAAAAAAAGAAAGAGAAAAAGAAAAAACCAGAAGGTAAGAGGAAGACTGTGAGCAGGAGAGGCACAGGACAGGTAAGTTATGAGGGAGTCCCTGGAGTGGAATCCCAGAGCCTCGGATGCTATAGGGATATGGACCACGCATGTGTCAGGTGGAGGTACAGCCCAGGTCTGGATGCATTTCTGGGGTGCATGGAGCAGCAGGGCCTTCTGCCCCTATGGGCATCAGTGCTCACAGGCTCTCTGTCCTCTGGCCACACAGAGTTGCTGGGCTAGAAGTGGGGGAGGAAGCCTCTGCCTGAGGCTGGGATGCCAGCTCCCCACAGCAAGCCAGGCCTGGCCAGGCGCTACCACATTCCAAGGGTACCCTGTCACACGCAGCCCTGGCAGCTGCACCCACAGAAACACTAATTGGGAAGTGCGATGAGCGAAGTGCCTTTAATGAGCTACCTTGTTGTAACTCTAACTCATCGGCGTTATTTATAGAGATTCTGCTAATGAGGTACCTGTCAGAGCAGGGGGAGCCCAGTGTGGGTGGGGAGGAGGCCAGGGAGCCACCCCCAGGGAGGAAGCTGAGCCCACCAAGGCTCTGCCCCCGCTGCCCAGGCCATCAGTCCGGAGGCCCAGGAGGCCCCCACCAAGCACGGAATTAAGGACCTGCCTGTTAGTGGGCACAGAGGGCCCCAAGTTAGCCAGGGACTTGCCTTGTGTGTGTTAGTGGACAGAGGGTCCTGGGCAGCTGGGTCCAGGTTCTTGGCAGCCCTAGCAAAGAGCTGAGCAGGACCCTCAGAAAGAGTAGCAGCTAAGAAGCACCCAGGACCCCCCAGGGACACTGAGGGCTGGGTTGGGTGGAAGGGGTCAAACCCGCCATGTAGGGGAGCTGAGCTTAGCCAGGGCCTGGTACTCTCAGTTCCAGGCATGCCCAAGAGTCTTAGGGGCAGGATGATCTTTCTCTGCTGATTTCCTGATGTTTTCAGACCACTTTGCTCTCCGGTTTCTCCTTCTTGTCCCAGACTTCCTAGTGGATATTTGTCTTCTCTCCACCTCTCAGAGCCACACCAGGCTGAGGCTCAGCCTAGCCACAGGAAGGAGCACCTGCAAGGTCAGAAGTGCCCACCCAGGGGCGTCCCCCAGCTCCTCTGAGCCCACCTCACAGCCAGCCTGCTCCCTGGGCTGCGGACCAAGGTGCAACCCACCTCTCCAGGCCCTCCCTACATGGTGCCCACGTGCTGAGCTCATCCATCTCGTGTCCAGTGGAATAGACGTGGTTATGGTTTAACTGGGAGAGCCTGAGTGGGGGTGGGGCTCACATGGGAGGCAGTGGAGCTCAACCTGGACCATAAGATGATCTCAGGCTGGGGTTGGAGGAGAGTAACAGTTTGTAGTAGTTACTATCACTTTTGTAGAACTCGGTATCACTTCATAGCACTCAGTATCAATAAGGGCACTGGTCATTGGACTCATTGTTTTGCTTTTTTTTTTTTTCCACTTGTGAACTAGGATAAATAACACCTGCCTTCCTGGAATACTGCAGGATCCTGAGAAACTGATCGTGTGGTGCCTAGCACACAGTCAAATTCACATCCACCTTAGTGCCACTGTGAGCAGCAGTTGCTGGGTGAGGTGACCGAAACCAGATCCTCCACACTGATGGGGACACTCCATGGCTAATCCTGTCCCTCTGGGCTAGCCACCCCTACTCTCCCTTCTATCCTCATCACCGCATTTCCTCACTCTCCTCCTACCTGCCAAGATCGGCGTCTCTTTAATTATAACGTCTGTGTTGCTTTAGGAGCTGTGTAATTCCTCCTGACAGCCTCCTATTTAAAATGAAAGTCAAACACTCAGAACTTGGTTTAAGAGTTGAGTCTTGGGGAAAATGCATTAATTGCCAAATGTTGCTAATTTCACTCTGATCTGGTAGCAAAATGAACATGTATCTGTTTTTTCCCCCAAGGGTCTCATGAAACCAGCCCGAGCACAAGGCTGGCATGGGCTGTCCAAGCCCGAAGCTCATCTCAGAGGTCACCAGCCAGACCCTGCCTCATCTACAAGAGAAGGAACTGGGACCCAGAGAGGTGCAGAGCTGCGCTTCAGCTCGTGGAGGCTGTGTGGATGCCCGTGGGCTCCAGGTGGCCTTCATGAAGCAGCTGGTCCACTGGGAACAACAGAGGCGCATTCCTTCTGCGGAGCAGCTCTGGGGCCATCTGGGCGGCTGCCCACCCTGCAGGGCTGCTGTGTTTGCAAGCGCTGCCTGCTGGGGAGTCTTGTCTGGGACAAGGGGCCTAGGGATCCCCTCCTCGGAGGCAAGGATCTGTCCCTCAGGAACCAGTGCACGGGCACAGCCTCACTGAACAGCCGTCTGCTGCTGTTCAGCTGTGAGGTACAGGCACAAGGGCCTTGCCGGCAGCTAGGGCTGTTGTCCCAAGCCGGTAGTGACAGAGGTGCCCCTGCAGACTCTCAGTGCCCAAGAAGGTTGACCTGGAGGAGAGGTGATTTCTTGGGTGCCCCTGTGAAGTGGTTGGGAAGTTCACTGTTTCTGAACTTAGCTGGCACTCAGTTTAGACCCTAGCTGGCCCCCTTCCTTGCTGGGCAGCCCTGGGGAGCCAGGAAGCTCTCTGGTTCTGCATCCAGCCAAGGGAGTCAGTGGTATGGGCCACTCGGAGGTGGTGAATGTGAGCCGCATGCCAGCCCAGGGTCAACCTCTTCACGCTGCTCTCACCCTCTGCCCTGAAAAAGAAGCAAGGGTTGAACCAGCAAGGGCAAAATGGGGGCCTGAGGGCCTCATCCAGGTCTGCCTGTGCTGTTACAAAATTGAGCTTGGGGCTGGGACTTGGGCTCAATGCTAGAGAGTTTGCTAAACATGTATGAGGCCCTGGGTTTGGTCCTCAGTACTGCCTCAAGAGTAGTTTGAAGGCCTCTGGACAGGATCTGAGCTCCCAGCACCCCCTGGGCATTGGCAGGTCCCTGTAGGTTTGCAACAGGTCACCCCATTAATGCAACCCTTAGAGAGACCCCTTCCACGTAGTTCCAGAAGATGGATGTGGGTGCTCGCCCCACCTTCCTCTCCCAGCCCAGCCCCACAGCTTGCTGTGCCCCAGCTCTGACTGCACTATGCTCAGCAGCTGGCCATGTCCAGCTCCCCTGAACTGGACACACCCAAGGGCAGGGCAAGCCCTCTGTGAGAGAACGTAGGATCGGCATAAATACATCCAGTTGGCCAAAAAGCAGGGCTGCAGCCAGGCTCTGGGAACGCAGCTGTGAGCAGTTCTGACCAGGGCTGAGGCTTTGTGGAGATGAAGGATGATTAACACTTCCACAAACTAGGTACCAAGAGATGGACAAAGGCAATGACCTGGACCAGAGAGTGAATGAATGAATGAATGAATGGCAAATCAGATTACAGTTTTCACCTTGACCACAACATGTGTTTCATAGCCGCTAACAGGAAAAAAGGTGAAGAAGGCCCAGTGGCGAGGATGTCATTATTGGCCCCATGTTGGAATTAGGGAAAGAGAAGTACCAGGCTAAACCTGGGTCCCATCAGTCCTGGGGAAAAGGGGATAAAGAAAGTCACCTGAAAGCACACACTTTGTTAAGCATCTACTGTTGGCTGCAGCCAGACACACCACCACAGGACTGCAGTCCCCAGGGTGGCTGTCCGGTAATCTGCATTGCTAGGGCCACCCCACCCCCCACAGACTCAACCAACAAAGCCGAGTAGGCATGGCAGGTCTGGCTGACTCCAAAAGTTGTGTACTTGCTGGAATAGCACATGACCTGGCCACAGAGTCAAGCTGTCCCCTCTCAGCTTTCCAGAGAGTGCCTACCTTGGGGACCGTGGTGCCCTCCAGCCTTCAGCACTGTGACTTCGAGCACACATGGCTGGCATGGACAGTTGGCTGGGTGTTCTGGCTGCAGTGTCAGGACTTCTGGGCAGTGCGCTACAGGCGGGGGCTTTTCCACCGTCAAAGTCTCAGCCTCGTTCTGGTGTCTGAGGCCCTCCCCACCCACTCCTCCCTTCTCTCCCCTTGATTTTTCATGGCACACCTGCAATGACTCTCTTGGACTTCTGACTCTGTCACTCAGGTACCTGCTCCCTAGTGACCATGACAGATGCACTGATGGAAACCCAGGCTGCAAAGAAGAGTTCTTGGGCATGGACTTATGCGGGGCACAGCAGATAAAGGGGGCTCCTCAGTGAGGGCTGCATTCAGCACCAGCTGCGTCCATTCAGGTCCCGGAGCCCAGCGTGCGTGTCCTCCAGGAGAGCTGGGAGCCGGGCGTGCAGGTCCCAGCCGGTTTCCCAGACCTAGGCAATTAATTTCAGGGGCTTGGCAGGGGACGGGGGAGCCTAAGAAGGATTCTGGGCAGTCAGAGGGTAACGTGGCCTGCGACGAAGATGACTTGGCCTGTCCCAGAGCAGCGCAGACGGGAGGATCGCACCAGCCGCGGGCCATAATGAGACAGGGCCAATGCTCTGGGAGTCTGGGACAAGAGGTAAGCGATGACAGGGAGGCGGAAGGAGACAGATAGAAGGGTGCCACAGGGACGGGGGAGGGCGCAGCCCAGGCCCGGCTGAAGGGGCGCGAGCACGGAGCCCGGGAAAAGGACCGGGAGTGGCAGGGGCGGTTGGGGGTCGGCTGGGCTCGAGCTGCGGCACTGGGTCCCAGGCCCCAGGGTCTCCGCCGCACCCCGCCTTTGTCCTGCTCGGAGCTGCTCTCGTGGGCCGCGCGCGCCCCCTGCCGTCCACGCGAGCCGAAGCGGTGCGGGCGGAAGACCAGAGAGAGAGGACCAAGCCAGACCGGTCAGCGACACCACCGAGAGCTAGCCGCCCCTGAGAAGTCGAGGGGACTCCTGAGTCCCAGGGGTCCTGTCTGGCTCCAGCCTTTGAACGATGTCCCCTCCCATTCTGACCCGGAGGGGCCCGATCTGTGAACTGATGGGTAGGGGCGATAAGAGGTGGCCTGGGACCAGCGCACAGCAGAAGACGCCGCTGCCGCCCGCGAACCCCCTTGCTGAACGCCCCCCGCCCCGCAACACCTCGTTCAGCTTTGCTGAGTGTTCGCATTTTTCTGAAGAAGTCAGGAAACACAGATTTTTATGGGAATGTCCCAGAATTCCATAGCCTTTCAAAGTAGTATGAGAAAAGGGGGAGGGGGATCCTCACACTTCCAGCCAGGAGTGTGCGACCCACGCGCCCTAGGGTCCGGCTGCCCAGCTCTCACTGGCCTCGCAGGCCCGTCCTTCCTCTGGACGTCTCTCCACTGAACACCTTCACCCACAAAGAAACCCCAGGTGCCCTGCTTCTTAGACACCACGTCCTGAGTCCATTGAAGCCAGAGTAAAGGGGACCAAGGAAACAAAGGTTAGGGCTGGGTGTGGCTGGAGCATTTGCCTAGCAGGCAGGAGGCCCTGGGTTCTACCCCAGCACTGCAATAATAATAACAATATAATAATAGTAATAATAATAATGATGATAGGCCCTCTGCTGCCTCATGTGACCAGATTTGGGGGCGTCCTCTTCCATGGGCTGCAGATGACCTGTGACCTTTGACCCTGTGGGATGGAGCTGGTGAGTCTAAAACGCCTCTCAAGAAGAGCCTTTGGAGTGGCCCTGGAGAGTCTGGGGACCAGAAAGGTGACCTTCTCTGTGCCACTGTCCACCTTCCTTTCCTACCCTGGAGTGGAAGCCTTGGGTGTGATTGGGGAAGCAGCCCTCCACCCCCAAGAAATCAAAGCACCAAGAGCACCAGAACTCAGCTGAGGGGAAGCAAAGCAGAAAATCTCAGAACTGTAACTTAGATCAAAGGTGACTGGAGCCTCCCCAGGGGCCCCCAAGCAGTGGCTAATGCCTTTGTTTCTCCCTGGTGCTTCTAGTAGGATTGTTGTGGGGCCTAAAGACTTGGGGAGCAGCAGGAAGTAGGAGCCAGCAGAGGGGGTGGAGCTACGCTGACCTAGACAGGTGAGCTCAGCCTGGGCTCGGGCAGTGGAGTAGGAGCCAGTGGAGGGCAAGCTGATCAAGATGGGGGCAGGGGATGGAGTGGGTGCCAGCTCTCTGCCTCCCTCACTGTCTCCATGAGGTCTGAATCCCCAGCAGCTACAGCACAGCTTAACATGAGATGTTCTGGGCTGCAAACCTTCCAGCAGCCCCACCTCTAGAATGAAGACCAAGCCCACTCTGCATGAGCTCTCTACCCTGCTCCACCAAAGCCTGAGAGTAGGAGTGGGAATCAGGCCCTGCACAGGGACACACCGACCCCACACACTGGCCAGGAAGCGCAAGGCAGCATACAGTACCTCAGGGTCCAGAGAGGCCTGAGGGACTAATGTGACAGGGGTGGGGTGAACTCAACGGGGCAAGATGGGAAAGACGTTTGGTGACACAGTCATGCTGCAGCAGACCATTATGCAACCTATAGAGGATGTAATTAACTTTCTACCAGTGGACTGCATGGAATTTCTGTACAGTATTGCTGGATGAGAAAAGTAATTTGGAGATAAGTATATAACACTCAATCCTGTCTTTATAAAACAATAGGCAAAATACTCCACACATGTATATGTGCATCTATCTACTTATGCCTGTTGTAGGATTTTAGTACCAGAGAAGGATGCAGAAGAAAATGTGTGGGTAGAATAGGTTTCCTTTGGGAGATCCATGGTGAGGGGACCAAGAAGAAAGGATGTTCCCCACCACCACCACCCCCAGAGCTAGGCATTGGGGGCAGTCTTGCCTTGACTCCTCTACCCCAAGCTGCTGTGTGGGAGGCAGTCCCTAATCACCCCAGAGGGCACGCACACCCCAGTCTCTCACACAGCCCTTTCTCCACCCAGCCAGCCCTCTGAGGATTCTGAGGGGAATCTGGCACCCAACAGGGGTCCCCAAACCCTCTTCTGTGCCCCCCACACTCCTCCACTGCCCCCGTTTCCCCACACTGCCCCAGACCCTGTGCCTGTCAGAGCAGCTTGCACTGTGTCCACTGTGTTCCTGCCACTGTCCAGAGCACATGACAACCCTACCAACATATAGCGCATCCTTAGATGTGGGGTATTTTGTAGCTGGGACACAGAAACATAGAAGGGGGTGTCATTTGCCTAAGGGGCACAGTTGGTCAGAGCCTGCAACCTTGACCCTGTGCTAAACCCTCCCTTCTGCCTTTAGACACACTGTTCCTTTTCTCTGAAACGCTCTTTAGTTTCTCTCTTCACTTGACCAAATCGTTTTCTATCTGTATTTTTATTAATTCATGTTTACAGTACATAATGATCACATTCATCGTGGGAAGTCAGTGCATGGACATGAAACATCTTAATTATTTTTACGCCCTCTTTCCTCTCCGGCTTCCATCTCGACTTGGCTAAATCTTTTGTTTTGTTTCATTTTTGTTTTTTTGAGACAGGGTCTCACTATGTAGCCCAGGGTGGCCTTGAACTCACAGCGATCCTACTGCCTCAGCCTCCCAAATGCTGCAAT
This sequence comes from Dasyprocta punctata, assembly GCA_004363535.1. Lineage (NCBI taxonomy): Eukaryota > Metazoa > Chordata > Mammalia > Rodentia > Dasyproctidae > Dasyprocta > Dasyprocta punctata. The sequence continues at coordinate 40,122 of RJWM01014592.1, read as the reverse complement.
TACAGGGGTAATTAACTAAATTACAGGGATAATTAACTAAATTTTAATCACACTAGACATCAACAGTGACATTACCTCCTCCAGGAAGGCCTCCCTGGTCCCCACAGACAGCCCAGGCATTTGTGGGTCACAATGCCCCTACCAAGGTGTGAGCTGCTTGAAGGCAGGGGCCTTCTTTCTTTTTTTTGAAGATGGGCCCCAAGTAGTTCACACAATGAAGGCCTGAGTTAGGAGTTCAGCCTGCAGCTCCTGGATAAAAGAATGAATATCAGAACATCAAATGAGTTAGGATCTGCCTGCCGCACATGAGACAAAGGGAGCCTTTGTCTGGCCCCTTTCAGGACCGCGGAGAGCGCCTCGGTCGCCTGGCCTTTTGGGCAGCCCCTCCAGGTTAGGGTCCTTGTTCCCTGGGTGGCCGAGCTGGTCCCGCACAGTCGCCGAAGACTTGGAGCGTGCGCCAGTTTGCGGGAGTAGCAAGCCAGGGAGGGCAGAGGAGAGGAAAGGGAAAAGCCAACAGCGCTGGCAAAGCAGCCCCACCCCGCGGTCCCACCCGCGATCGCTCCCCACCCCCACTACACTGTTAACCAACGCAAGTTTTAAAAAGTAGTTAGAGAGCCTGTTGGAACCAGCTCCGAGTCTGTGTGTTTTCTCAAATTATTGAACTAGAAAGAAATGAAAACATCAAAATACTCTCTTTGTAGCAAGCTCGCATTGAGCGGCCGCCTCATTCAGCCCGTGTCTCGGCCTCACCACAGTGATGGAGCGGTGGAAGGGAGAGTGGTTGAAAAGGAGCGGGGCCCAGCAGGGAGCCTCAGATTGCCATTCGCAGACCACACCACGGGGCAGCTCTGAACGTCCCTGCTCGGGAGGAGAGGACGAGATTGACAGGTGAGCGGTGGGGGAGGGGAGAGAGGGCCAGGACGGCTGCTGAGGCTGAGGCAAAGCCACGCTGCCCTCTTCCACCCTGGCTGCCCACGGCCCCCAGCTGCAGTGGTGCAACAGACAGCGCCCAGCACCAGGCGGGCACCCGTGTCACGGGGGGAGTGGCCTGCAACCCAGGGGACAAAGAAAAACTAGGTTCTAGGAGTCCAGCCACAGCCGGGCTCTGAGGCCCTGTCCTGCACAGGTGTGGGCAGCGCTCTTGTCCAAGGATGGGGCGATGCGGGCACCCCCGGAGCTGTAGAGCAGAGGGGTAGAGAGTGGCTGGTGACAGAATTGAGAGTGTGTCCGGCATGTTTATATTTTGCAGAGCTTCAACCGAATGTTTTCTCTGGGTCACACTTCTTAGCAGCCTAGATTCTCACAAAAGCCTTCAGAAGCCAGAACAGCTCTTTACCCCAGAGCTCAGAGAGGCAAAGCCACCTACCTGCCTGAGGCCACGAAGCAGCAAAGATAGGGCCCCACCTGAGTGAGCGAGACCCCACCTCGAAGGAGCAGAGTGTGTTGTTCTGCTCCCCACCCGAATCCCATCTCCCTGTGACCCTCACCAATGCCACCAGGCCTTGTGCCACCATGGTGACCTGAGCCTGCCTGCATTCTCTCTGGGGCCCACTCAAAGCATGCTGGTCTCAGCCAGGGGCTCTGCCAGAAACCGGGTAGCAGGGGATCAGGCCCACCTGGTCCCCTGAATGAGCCAGGTACCCCTTGGAGAAAGGTACCCTACCTCCAGCATATCTGAGCCTAATCCCCCTGTCACTCAACTCTCACTTTTCTGGGTGCTGCCATCCCCCCCTCCCCATTCCCTGACTGATGATGGTTCAAGGCACCACATGGAGCACACTGGGGCCCAGTCTATGGGGCAACACAATCCTCATTTTGGAAGCAAAACACTTCTCAGCACTCACTCTGTGCCAGATGTTGGAACAAGTTCATGTTTCATGGTGCGGGGTGGGCGTTATTTTGTGTTGTGTTTGAGACAGGCTCTCAGCATGTAGTCCAGACTGGCCTTGAACTCACTATGTAGCCCAAGTTGGCCTCAAACTTTTAGCAATCCTCCTGCCTCAGCCTCCCGAATACTGGGATTACAGGTGTGTGCCACCATGCCTGGCTCAAATTCATTTAATTCTGGTGGCCAGCCCTAGTACAGATGGGGAAACTGAGGCAGAAAATAGACACACAGCTTTCAAGGGCTGAATCCAGGTGATGATCCCAAAGCCCACATTCTGAACATACTGCTGCATCTGGATGGCATGTCAGCATGTAATCTGAGCATGCTCGGAATGAGTGGTTGTCAATAATTGCATCTCTCATCAGGCACTTGCAAGTTCATTGATGCGCACTTGTTCTTGATTAAACAAGCATTTGCTGGCACTCATTCTGTGCCAGGCTCTCTGCCAGGCACCAGGGGTGCAGGGATGGGTCAGATGTGGCCCCTGCCCTCAAAACTCTCAGAGGACATGAAGCTCAGCAAGGAAGTAGATACCTGCTGTCCCCACACCAAGGGGCAGCCCCGTGGAAGGCTCTGGGAACCCAGAGGGGGACAGCCATCCCGCCTGGGGGTCAGGGTGGCTCTGGGCTGTGACCCAGGCATCCTCCCCTTCTTCAGGTCCATTCTTGGACAACTGGGAAGGGAGGTTGGAGGCCTCGTCCCACGCCTGAGGATGGAGCGCTGGGCACCAGCCCTCCGCGGCGGCACGGCAGGCTCGCACAATGAAAGCTAATTCCTCAGTTGTAATGACTGGAAGAATTGCTGGCTTTTGACTCCTCACATAATTACCATGAGACCTCCGTAGAGTAATTCACCAGATAATTACACGGTAGCGGGTGGGGGGTGGGATTCTTCTCTGGAAGGTAAAGAGGTAGCATTTAATTTCAAGGGGGATGCCTAATCCTATAATTACTCAGTAAAGTCCTGTATTCTGCCAACCTGATTCCCTGGGGTCGGCCTGACCTGCAGAACCAAATCAGGCAGGGGCTTTTTCCCAAGATGGAAATGAGGGGTGGGGGTGGGATGGGGGCGGGATGGGGGAGGATGGGGCCACCCCAGAATGTCTTCACAGGTGAATTATCCCTGGAGCCTTGAAATGCAGTGAGAAGAACAGGCAGGACGAGATGTAGAACCTTATTCTTGTGCTGGAGGTGAAACCAACCCAGGAGACAGCGTGGCCCAGGCAGGTCCACAGTTCTAAATGTGGCCACCAGGGTCCAGCCCAGCCGGGCCACCACAGACCACTCAGCCTGAGATTCAGCTTACCAGTCTATTAGTGCAAATCAGGCTGCCTAGCAAACTACCCCCAAGACATGAAGGGTTTTAAAGGAAAGGAGAAAAAAAAAAACAGTTCTCTATATTGCTTGTGTTTCTGCGGTCAGCCAGCAGCTTGCTGGTGCTGTGACTCAGTCATGTGACTATGGTGTCCAGGCCAGGGTCCCTGCTCCTCCAGAGCCATTCCCACATCAGCTAGAAAGGCACAAGAGCAAAACTGGAAATGGACAGGGTCTCTGGAGGTTGAGGCTTTGGACCAGCGTGATGTCACTTGGTCACACTTCACTGGCCAAAGCAGGCGACCAGCCAGCCCAGAGCCAGGGGGTAGAAGAGTGGACCCTTCCCCTTCCTGGAGGCTTTGCCCCAAAGGGTGAAGGTGCAAGGGTGTGGGGAAAGAAGAAGAACTGATTCGATCTATTTCTGCAATCAATCTACCATGACCCAGCTCAGGGGTTATTGCAAGATTAATGAGATGCAGCTCGTGAAGTATTTCACACACTGTAAGTATTCAGCAAAGTGGAGCTCTGCTTGTTATGAAGAATAAAAATGATCAAAGGAGGTTCTCAGCAGGGAAGGTGCGGAGTCCTGGTGCCCAGCTGCAGTGCAGGGCCCGGGCAGGTGGGGACGGGGCCCCGTGCTCACGGCTGTGAGGCCCGGCCAGCGCAGCCCCTCTCCAGCGACCCCACCGCGCCTGAGGATGGAGGCTGCATGCTAAGCGCAGTGCTCAGCCCTGTGGGCTGAGGTTCCTGTGTTTTCACATCCAAGCCTCAGCTGTCTAGAGGATTTGCTTCAGCTGTACTTCCTGTTGCTTCTATTACAAGAAACGTAGCTAATTTCCTTCCACTTTTCCAAATATTAAATTACCCTGTAATAATTCTGTAATACAGAAGTGCTTTTTCCAATTCCTTTGATAATTCCTTGTGGAGATCCTGGTACATTCTCTGCTCCCCGCACCAGGTCCTCCCTGGCAGGACTGACCCCTCAGACTCCTTCTCCAACAGTCATTATCTCCTTCTGAAAATGTGACCGTCGCTGTCAGTGATAACTCTGCTCGTGAACAACTGAATCTTGCAGAGAAGGTGAAGTCCCACTCACCCACATCCACCAACTTGAAATCCCATTCCCAGGCCCCAGTGTCACCACCTGCGTCTTCATCTCCCCCAAACCATCACCAGCACCGCCCCTGGTGCGTTCAGGTCCAGGCCTCGTCTCCCTCATGCACATCTGTGCACACAGCAATTATAAATGCTGTCTAATGTGTACCTGCTGCAGTCAGGGTAGGGTTTGCCCCCTCTAAAATCCATGCTGAAATTTGCTTCCCAGTGTAAAAGTGTTGGGAGGTGGCAGACGGGTAAGAGTGGCTCTGGCATTAGGAGGGACTGCACTGGTCCGGAGAGACGGGTGATTCCCTGGGGTGTGAGGCTGTTCTCACGCTCCCGGAGTGGGATGAGGTTGCCACAGAGTGGACTGCTGTGAGCTGAGGCTGCCATTGAGTTTTGTCTCTCCCTCTCACCCACTGTGCTATGATGCAGTCCAAGGCGCTCACCGGATGCCACCAACTATGCCTTTGAAACTTCTAGCCTCCAGAACCACAAGTCAAATAAACCTCTGTTGTTTATAAATCATATGGTCTCCAGTATTCTGTTACGGTAAGAGAAAACAGACTTAGGCAATATTAATTTGAAACATTCCTTTATACTCAAACTGAACTGCTACCTCCACTGACACTTACAGGTCTGATTCATTCTTTGTAAACATTGTACAGTGTTCTGTGGTATGAGTGGACCAGTTTCTTTATCCTTCCTCCAGATGAGAGTAATACTATTTACTGTAGCACAGCTCTGAACATTGGTTTGGAATGTGTTCATTCATTAAATCCTTCACACTCACTGTAAAGTAAGCATGACCATTATTTTAATGTTAATCGTCTCTCTCTCTCTCTCTCTCTCTTTCTCTCTCTTTCTCTCTGTGTGTGTGTGTGTCTGTCTGTCTGTCTGTCTGTCTCTCTGTCTTGCAGTGCCCTGGGGCACTAACTCAGGGCTTCATGATGCATCCACAGCCCCCATTCTGCAGTTCTGAGAAAAGCAAGGCACAGCGAGGTTAGGGACATTACCCAAGGCCACACAGAAAGTCTTGGTTTTGAGTCTCATCGTCTGACTCCAAAGTTCCTGAACATACTACTTACTGTGCTGCTTCTCACACCCATGTGGGGTTTAGTGTTGGTTGGTTGGTTTTGCTGCTGCAGAAGTGGCCATTTAGAGTCATTCGGGTGCATCTCCAAGAGGCCTTTGCCTGCCATATGTCTGAGCTTGAGGTTAGCACCCCCCAAATCCTCTCGCTGCAACTGGCCCCATGGCACCCCTTGCCATACACCTGCAAGCCCCGGGCCAATGCCGTGGAGATGCTGTGGACAGTTCAGAACCTCATCCCGTGGCCGGGCCCTGCGCATGGCTCGCTGCCTTCCCCTGAGTCAGCCCAGATGCCCAGAGCTGGGTCCAGGTAGGAGGGGCTGTGTGGCATCCGGGGATCAATCCAGGTGCTTGTTTGGTAACAAGAGGGGAACAGCCCCCGGCATGGGAAATGCTGAGTGGCCCTGAGTCCGCAAGCTCCTTCCCTGAGGAGCCACAAGTGTGTGCCAAGGCGGGATGGGGGAGGCTGGGGTGGGGAGGGGAAGGGACTTCTGGAAATTACGAGGGAAGCAGAGCAGGGAGAAGGGCAGGGGAAGCGGGGCTGAGTGGTGCAGCCTAGGTTAGGGAGTCCTCAGAGAGGTGAGACAGGGCAGAGCAGGAATGCTGCGGCAGATGGCATGAGCCAAGGCCTCTGGAGGGCCAGCAGAGACACTAGGAAGGCCTCAGGAGTCTGCGAGACCCGAGAGCAGGAAGGTGGTCAAGCCCTACCGGGCAGCCCGGGCATCATGAGGAGGTAGGAGCTTTCAGGTCCCTGTGGCCCCAGCCCTGCCCCAAGGGTTCCCCCAACTCTTCAGTGACTGTGTCCATCGGAAAGGAAAACACTCCTCTAATGACCACAGTAGGTGCCTAATAACAACTGCTAAAGTGGTCCAGGACCACAGTATCCTCACACCAGGCCACACTGCTCTGAGGAGCCGCTGGGCCCAGCCCGAGCCACGCTGGGAGAGGCGGGCATCCCAGGTAAATGGGTGCCAGCTCCACAAAGACACTGCCAGGGTCCCAGCATCTCCTAGAGACAAATTCTGAGACGAGCATTCAAGCCCAAATTGCTTATTTTGGAAGTGACTCCAGCTTACCCCACAGGGAAATGGGGACCAGGGCAAGAAAGAAAGGAAACCAGTGCTGTGCAACCTCCACAAGTCACCTAACCTCTCTGATCTTTGCTTCCTCTATAAAATGGCACTGCATAGCTTCTTAAAAAGGTTTGAGTGAGACTAAAGGGTAGTGTCTGACACAAGCCATAGGTCAGAGTGGCAGGGGGTAACCTCTGTACCCCGTGCTTGCTGGATCCCAGCCACTGTCCTGCCGCCCAGTCCATGTCCAGCTGTCCAGCCCCACCCCCATCTCTGCCTCCTGAATCCACAAGATCCATGCATGTGACCTTCCTTCGAACCCCTAGAACCCCTCAAAACCATCCCTGTGCATGGGGAGGGGGGCAGGGCTTCCTTGTGGCCTCTGCTGGCTCTCACCCTCACGTAAAAGTCAGCTCAGCCACACCCCAACATCAGAAGCACCCCAAAAAGTGATGGTGGTTCCCATCTTGCTCCTGAGAGACACCAGCAGGGACAGCATGAGACCAGCTAGGACCCTAGTGGCCCTGACAGTGTCCCCGGTTCAGTCCCTGACCAGCGCCTGCAGCCCTGGGTGACCTCCGCAGCTCCTCCGGCCGCTTCCAGCCCCTGTGAGATGGGCCTGCACCGGCCTTCCTGGCAGCCCCACTCAGGCACCGCCAGCCTCAGAACTGAATGGAAAGCAATGGCCAGGGGTCCTGATTGCAGGGCGGTGTGGGGGTGGGGTGCACAGTGGCCAAGGGCACGGTGAGACATCCCTAGGGTGCTATCTGAGCCCTCCTTGAGGTACCAAGAGGCGTCTCTACACCCATGACATCCAAGCAGCTGACACAAAGTCACTCGGGGCACAGCTTGCAAGCAGGTGACAGGTCAGAGAAGAGGGACAGGGCCATTTGTCACTGATGCCTGTCTACTTCCAGATCCCTTGCATGCCAGTCCCTGCACTTGCATCCCAGTGTCCCTTTAGTCCCCACAGCACCCTCCAAGGCAGAGCTGAGGATCCATTAGTCCCATTCTTCAGATGGGGAAACTGAGGCCCAGGGAGGCCCAAGAGATCAGGTGATGATGGAGCAGGCCTGAGCTGTGTCCCTGCTGTCACCCTGTGTGACAGTGCTTGTTCTCAGACACCGAGGCCAAAGGTCAGACCCAGACCCATGCCACAGGGACACGCTGGCCACACTGGGGACACAGGGCCACTCTCAGAAGTTGTCCCCTGCCCTGTCTCTGCCCAAACCGCAGCAGACGCCCTGTTCTCTCTGGGTCCTAAGCAGGCCCCTTCTCCCGCCCTTGTCTTCCACTCACTGGCAGCCACCGCAAGGTCTCTGGATTTGGGGGTCCTCCCAGGCCAGGGCGAGCGAGGGAGATCAGCGCTCCACCACCTCCGCTGCAGCTTAGAGCCCCAGCTCCGGCTTCCAACCTGGGCTCCCGCCCCCGCTTGCTTGGTTGCCCCATGCTGAAGAGGGGAGGGGAGAGCCGCTTCCCTCCGGGCCACGGCGTGCACATCAAACCCGTGCTCATTAAGAAGCACTGCGTGTGCCAGGGTGACATCTTTATTCGTGCGCCCGGAGACTTCAAAGCCTTCAGGAGATCTCCTCGGTGGATTAGACATGAAAAATGTCGGAGATGAGTTGGAGGGAAGGAGCCGGTGGCTGTTCTGGGCGTTAATTAGGCAGGGGGTGGAGGCCAAGCCATATAGGACAGGAAGTCAGGTCCCCCAGCCACCAGTCCTGGGGAGGGAGTTCTGGGGGATTACCGGGGTAGAGGGGTCCTGCTGGCTGCCAGCTCACTGTGGCTGCCACCCCAGGGCACTGGAGGCCACAATCTCCCTCCGGCAGGCCCCGGGGATGGGGAACGTGACAAGACCCAGCTCCCCGGCAGCCTCAGGGGGGACTGAGACGCCCCAGCTCCACGGTCACGGAACAGTCAGGACCCCAGCAGACAGCTCTTTACAGGGCCCTGCAAGAAGGAAGGCCCAGGAGGGAGCCTTCAGAAGAGCCACATTCTTGGGGTCCCAGGGCATGGGGGACCGGTCACTGGAGCTGGGAAAGGAGCTCCCCACAGAGGGAACAGCACAAGCAGAGACAGAGGGCTGGAGGAGGAAAGTAAGGCCACCCTCGGGCCGCACCCTACAGGAAGGGGCTGGGTCAGGGGGCGACGCAGACTTGGACAAGGAAGCCTGGGAGGCCTCCAAGGGGAGTGACGTGGTCACGGTAGATGTGTTCTGGTGGCCCAGTGGGAGTTGGGTGTGGACGTGAGAGGGGAGGGGAGACCCAAGTCCAAGCCATCACACCAGGAGCCATGGCTGCAAGCCAGATGGAAGACAAAGCGGGCGCCACTCAGAGCGGGGCGTGATGGGTGACGAATGTCAGGTAATCCCCGGAGAGTCGCAAGTGGTGTCCAGGTTCCGGGCCTCTGTGGTGGAAGCCAGGGCTGTCCTCAAGGTGAAGGTGTACAGTGGAGGGGGCGTGCTGAGCTCGGACCAGAGCCTGCCAGGGACTGAGGTGCCCCGAGCCACCGGGGAGGCGGTCAGAGCTCAGGGGAGGGGAGCAATGGAGATGCCATGGGGGGCCTGGCAGGCCCTGAGGAGACAACTCAGCCCTGGGGTGAGCAGGGTGCAGGGTCAAGCCTGACCACACAGAGAAACCGAGGGAGGGGCCTGAGGGGGTCACAGGCCCCGGGCTACACCCCTAGGATGCCAGCTCCCCAGAAATTCCGGGGCAGAGCCAGGAGAAGGAAACCTGCCCACTCAGAGGGCAATTGAGAAATAAGTGTCTGTGGCCATCCTGTTCCTGCTAGACACGGGGGAAAATGGATTTAGAAATTAGTTTTCCCTCCCCCACCAGGGAGGGAGGGGAAAACGTGCTATGGATCCGCCCATTCAGAGCGTGGACTTTGATTTGGTCTGTGCCGTCCAGATGACTCACTGGAAACGCAGTGGGTGGTGTGGGATCCCCTGGCTGGCAGGGCAGAATCTGAGCTGTCACTGGGATGTGGCTCACCTGGGGACAGGCCATGGTGACAGAATCATTGGTTGTGCCCATGCCCTGCATAAAATATCCCCTCAGCTAGAGAAACATGGCTGGGCCGGGGGTTTGGGGGACAGAGATAAAGAGACAGAAAGCTAGAAGCAACTGACTCACTTTTCTTTTGGCAATGAGGAAAGGCGCGTTTCCCTCCCGCCCTATGGACTCGGCCTTACCTGCTCCTGGTGCACTCTGGCATCCACCTCCATCATCAGCATCTGTTTCCCCTTGGGGAGTCATCCCTTCTCTCTTCTCAGTCCCATCTCAGAGGGGCTGAACAACCCAAGCATTGCATCCTCCTCCCCACTGTGATTGGCTCAGTGGGTGGTTATGAAACCCCGGTAGAGTCCATCGGAAGCAAGGAGTATCACCCCCGGGATGTCTGTAGCACCTTTGAGAAAGGTCTTTCTTTTCTCCAGAGTCCCTGAGTTAACATTGACAATGGACTCCTCAGGGTTTATAGCAGTGGAGTCCCTTGAGAAGTAGATTCTGAGACAGACTTTAGCAAGGAAAGTGCTCATTACAGGGGGCCTCGTGTTCAGCCCTGGTGGAAGACAGGAGAGGAAGAGGAGTGGGCGGACAGACAAGTGACAGCCTCAGCCACCCAACAGAGGACACTGGAGCAGGGGTTGTCCCAAAACCCGCTGAGATGACCATGCCTTTTACCTCACACTTATCATCACCAAGGGGACAAGTGTGTCCCGAGACAGGGCAGTCCCCTCCAGCAGGTGTGATCCTCTGCTGGCAGATAGCCTTTCCAGGTCCTGCACTGAAGGGGAGCCTGTGCTGCATCCTGAGTCCCCAGGGCAGACACCTTTGCTCTCCCTAGGGGACAGATGAGTGGACGGATGGACAGATGGATGGATGGATGGATACATGGATGCATGGATGCATGGATGGATGAATGCATGGATGGATGGATGCATGGACGGATGGATGCCTCAATGGATGGATGCATGGATGGATGAATGCATGGATGGATGGATGCCTCAATGGATGGATGCATGGATGCATGGATGAAAACCCCAGGAAGGAAGAGCTAAGAAACAGAGCCACACTAAGACTCTAAAATCTCCTTTAAGCCCCTGGGTCCTGCAGTGCCTGATCCATCTCCATAATCTTTTGCTTAAACCGGCTTGAGTTGGGCTTCCGTCCCTGACCACCCAGAGGGTGACTGATGGAGCCTCCCCTAGCGTGGGCGCTCAGTGCAGGCTTGGCCAAGTCGGTCACTCCAGGGCACAGGATGGTGGCAGCAGAGTTCCAGGACCACACAGAGCGTAGACCCGAGGGCAGCAAAGGACACAGCTAGAGCACCAGAAATGAGGCAGAGGGTGGAGGAAGGCAGACCACAGGGAAAATGGGTGCATGGAGCAAGAGAAGAGACTGCAGGTTCCCACCCTGCCTCCAGCCCAGGCTCCAAGTGCGGCATTGGTGCAGGCCCGTGGCACCCCAAAATGCCCCAGGCCACAGTGCTTGGTTCAGGACTGAGCAGGTGACCCATGCAGGATTAACCAGAGTCAGGGCAGGGCAGATTTGAGTGTCCCATCAGAAGTGACATCTTTGGCCAATCCCACAACCACTTTCTGCAGCCTGGCCTTACCATGTGACTGGCACCCCAGTACCTCCCAGCATGCCCCAGTCTAGCTCACTTGGAAGCAGCCTTCTGCTATTGAGCCCTTACTTTCCATGGTCCCAACCTTTCTGCTGGAAGAATCTCCTCCAGGACAGGCCGGGGCTCAGCCATTTGTGAGGCCCCAGCAGGACCACGCGGACACAGAGGGGCAGGGCCCACTGACCCTTGGCTCTAGGCACCATTTCTGCTCACACTGAGCAATAAGAGTTGTTGGGGTGCAGGCGCAATAGAAGGAAGAGAAAGGAGTCTGCATGGATAATTCAGTGACTTCCTGTGCCAGAATTAGGTTGTCCCAGGTGGAGAGATGGGGCCACAGACTCAGGACTCCTTCCTACAACATGTCAGGACCCTCCTGAGCAGGCCTTATGCCCAAATAGGCCCAGGCGTGGGGCCAGGGTCTCCTGCTCCTCCCTCCAGGGATCCAGCCCCTCCTGGTCACCGCTGGCCTTGCCTGGGCTGGAACTGCTGCCCTTGCTTCAAGTTCATTGTCTTTTGTAATTAGAAAATAAATTACTTTTTCTCAAAGATGCAGGCTTGGTTCCTAAAACATAAGCGTGCAGTGTGACAGGTACAGCAGAGTCCTATCAAACCACCAGGCAGCTGGAGAGAGAGGGAAACAGACAGACAGACAGAGAGAGAGAGACAGAGAGAGAGAGAGAGAAAGAGAGAGAGAGAGAAGCAGAAAGGGGCTGGGAAGGGGAACCTATGTGTCTGTACCACCTGTCCAGTGGCCAAGAAAACAGAATCCACATGACCAGGATAGAAGCCCCTCAGAGCCTTACTCGAAAAAGAGAATGCGTTTCAAAGCCAGCCACCCTTGTGGTCATCCATCTTATCTGCCACAGCCCCAGCTTCTCCCACCCTGCCTCCTTGCTCATCCTGGGTGCCTCAGCTCCAGCCTTTGCCTCTACCATCCTTGCTACCTGGAGACATCTGCAGCTTGGCCTCAACCCCCTCCTGAAAGTCTCTACCTACCTTCAAGGACCACCCACCCTGCCCCAAGTTTTATTTCAGACTTGCCTGATTTGTTTAGGTTTGTTTTTAAGAAAGTTGGACTTGTTCGAGGCTGGCTTGGGCTACAACGCGAGCTCAAGGCTGGCCTGAGCTACATAGTGCGACCCTGCCTCAAAAAAACCAGGGCCGGGAGTTTGGCTCAGTGCCTTAAGTGCTTGCTCTGGTAGGTGCGAGGTTGTGAGTTCAATCCCTGGTGCCACAAAAAAAAAAAGAAAGTTGGACTCACCACCCCTACACACACACACACACACACACACACACACACACACACACACCTTCCTCCTGCATCCAGTCCACGCCTATGACCTCTTGTGAATTCTCCTTGCTGATGGGCACCATCTGGTGGAGACACCTAGAGGTTGCACCCAGCACTCCCACCCCAGCACCAGGGAGCAGCAAGCATGGGACTGAGGGGACCACAAGGCACCACTTGGCCTCAAAGAAGCATGATGCTAATGAGAATTGTTCCCTGAACCCAGAGAATAAGACGAGGCGCCCTAGGCTGTGATCGACAGTTCTCTCAGCCCAGCACAGACAGGATGGGGCACAGGGCTGAGTGTCCCCATGCGGGACAGGCTTACAGGGCTGGAAAATCAATCAGGGGTCTCAGGAATCTCCATCCAGCCAACACTTTGACAGAGTCTGAGGCCTGGGTCCCAGCGTGTGAGTGGGATTCAGCACAAACATTTCTCACTGCCAAAAGCCGCAACTAAGGCCAAGAATTCGAATTGCCAGTGAGATCTTCCCTACATGGTCCTGAGCCCCTGGTACCAGAAAGGGACCCCATCATCTGTTCTTGGAATTACATGAGACAGTGATGGCTGTACAGAGCCACCAGCTTCCCTGAACAAGCAATCATAAAAGATGAGAGGTGATAGTCTAAGAAACACCATCTTTCATACGTAAAGAGTACCTAAAAATCACTAAGAAACAATGGAAACTGCAATAGGAAAACACAGACAAACAGAAGCAGACAGTGCATTGGAGAGAAAATAAGAAGCTCTTGACTACATTAAATGTTCATTGTCACTTATAATACCCAGTATCACCAAGGCACCAGATGCCATTTCACCTGTGAGGTGGGGACCATCACTGGGGAAGACCACTGTTTAGTGCGGTGACTTTAGTCCAGAGGCCACACTTCATGGGGATGTGGCTCTGACTGTCCACCTGCAACTGTGTGTGTCCTCGACCCAACTCCACCATCTGAGATGTCCACCAGCAGGTGTGCTGAACCTGAACACAGGGTTCAGGACAGGCTGGCAGTGCAGCCGAGGACAGAGAAACAGTGTCAGTGTCCCCCACGGGGACTGTCCACAGCAGGCAGTGTGTCTGTGCAGTACAGGCTGAATCAGTATTTTCCTTCAGTGCTGGTGTCTTAGTCACTTTCCTTGGCACCAGGATAAAATACCCAACACCTGCAAGTTAAAGGAGGACAGGTTTATCTGGGCTGTCAGTTCAGAAGTGTCAGTCCATGTCCTGTGGGCTTAAACACAGAACCAGCATGGTGGAAGGGCCTGGCGGAGGAAAGCTGCTCACGGCATGGTGCACAGGAAGAGGCGAGAGAACAGAGGAGCCAGGGAGGGAGATGAACCCTTCCAGGCCATGCACCCAGTAACGGTCTCTTCCGACCAAACCCCACCTTCTAATACGAATTCATCAGTGGATTAACCGACCCAATCACCTCCCAACACTCAAGGCTCTGGGGCCACAAGACCCAGGCGTGTTAGGCAGGTGTGTTAGGCAGGTGTGTTAGGCGAGTGCTCACCACTAAGCCCCAGCCCCAACCCCAGTACACATTTTCTAAAGAAGTAAAAAGGTTCTGTGTTGGTATGCAATGACCCAGCACACAGACTGTTAGGATATGAAAGTGGAAGGCAGAACACTCAGTAGGAGAGGATACTACTTGTGGGGCAAGTGTGTGTGTGTGTGTGTGTGTGCGCGCGCGTGCACATGCACGCATGCACTTGTGTGTGAAGTATCTCTGCAAAGGTGCCCATAAAAGTAGCCAGAGTTGTTGCCTCTGGGAAAGAGCACTGGGCTTTGGGGACAGAATAGGTGCTGGGCTTCTCTGTTTGAGTTGCTACTCTGCTTTCTAAAACCTTTTTCAGAAAGTTTCAAAGTGTAAAATAGTGTCAGATGTTTGCTGAGACCCCAGGGAGGAGACAGAACTGACAACCACGGAACAAGGCAGGGCAGCCCGACACCGGACTTGGTGAAGCCACTCGATGTGGGGGAGGGGCAGCAGGACCACGGCAGAGTGGGGGACACAGGACTGAGGTGAGCTGGGCTAGCAGTGTGTGCCCCCTGGGTGTGTCACCGCTGGAGGGAACCAGGCCCATGGGGAGGGGTTGCTGGGAAATCCAGGGCTTGGATCCCACCCCCAAGGGTCCAAATCAACACACACACACTCATGTACCTGCTTAAAGCCCCTCCGGGACTTCCCTTACTCTTAGAAGAAAGATGAGAATCCTTTCCTGTTCAGAGGCCTCCCTGTGGCCACTGCTGTGTCCCCCACAGCCCTGGACCCCCAGGGCACTTGTACACATGGTCTGATTCCCTGGATGCGCTCCTCATGCAGCCTGTCTACCCACTGCCCACTTCGCTATTTACTGTCCATCTTTCCAGGGATGCTCAGTCCTCCCTTCCCCAAGTCATGACCTCGCCCACCTTGCAAGGGCCACCACGTGTCCCCTCACTGATGTGATCCATCCCCACCCCTGAGAGTGTAGGAAGCAGGCCCTTGGCGTTTCCTCTCATTCACGGAAGTCTTCAAAAAGCGCCAGTGTCTGGCTCTGAATGTCCCTATGGCCAACACACAGCTCGACAGATGGGACAGGCCACATCGCAGCAATGTCTCCTGTCACCCCGACCACCTGTCCTGACTCTCACCAGCCTGGACGCACTTCACCACTCATGAACCTTGTACACATTTGTGCCCTTCTAGGGTCAGGGCATCTGCAAGATGCATCACATCTGTACACAGCTGGAGGTGACCCACTCAAAGGTTCCTTGCGTGGATCATCTAATTCCACCTCCCTGGGCCTGCGCCAAGGGATGGGCTGTGTGTGCTCCGGTTGACACAAGAAACTCTGCCATGAATGCAGAGGAATCGTGGGGGCAACTTGAGTGTGACATTGCTGGGTCAGAAGACGAAGGTCAGGTGAACTCTCGTGGCAGCAGACAGCCGGCCTTTCCCAGCATGGACCTCACCTGCGTCATCAGGGCCATTCCTACATGGCCACAAGGGTCGCTCAGCAGGACAGCAGGTTCCACCTGTCTGCACCTCCACGCTTCCTATGGCACCTGCTCCATGGTAGACACTGTCAGTGAGAAGGAGGAGGGAGGAGGGAGGAGGGAGGAAGGGAGGAATCTAAAGGCGGGCATAGAAAGGAAGACAAGATGGGGAGGGGTGTAAAGGAGAGCGAGCGGGTGGGAAGGACAGGAAGCAGGCAGCGGGAGGGGAATCAGGGGTTCTGACAGCCGCCTGCTCCTGCCTCTGCACCTCAGCAGCTGGCAGCAAGGCAAACAGGAGGCCAACAGGCTCAGGATCTGACCCGACAGGAGTGCTGTCGCCCCGGGACAGCTCCGCGGCAGAGATCAGAAGTCCGGAACAACACAGGCGCTTTGATCAGACTCCGCTAAGACTGGAAAACTTCCTAGAGCTGGCAGGAGGCGGACACCTGGGGGCCTGCATGGTGCCTGCCCACCTGGGAGAGGAGAGGAAAGAGGCAGAGATGAGAGAGGCCTGGTGGGCACCTTCAGGAGGGGACGGGGCAGCAGGAATCAAAGGCGACGGCTCTGGCAGGGCGATCGGGAGGCCACACGGGGAGACCTGCTGGAGGAGGCAGCGGCCCAGAACCTGCTTCTTTGTTTACAGAACACCACACCGCGCTGGGAGGGGGTTGCGCACAGGTCTACGACAAGGAGAGATCGGTAACAGGAAGAGAGGGAAAGCGGGGGAGCAAACACTGTCGGGGTGTGTACAGGCGTGCCAGCTGGGGGCGGCACAGCTGGGTGCTTTCAGTTTGAAGGAGAGCGCAGAGGGTGATGATATTGGCACCAGGCCAGGCCGCATTGTCAGTATGGCCCCCAGTCTGCTCAATCACAGCACCCAGATAATTCCACCAAAGTAGGGTTTGCTTTCTGAGTGCTCTGTGCACATGTGTGCATCTTTGGTCCCCATGCAACCCCAAGCTGCTTGGATGTTTCCAACAAACAGAATGCTGAGGCTTCGAGAAGCTCCACACATAAGCAGGGCTCAGTCCTGGACCAAAAGTTGACTTGAATCCAGGCCCTTGGAGAATCTCAGAAAGGGTCCACTGGTCTGGATGTTCCTATACTACAGGTGCTCATCTGTATTCCCAGCTACCCAGGAGGCTGAGACAGGAGAATCACTTGAGCCCAGCAGTTCAAGACCAACTTGGACAACACAGTGAGATCTCGTCTTAAAAACAAGTAGCCAGCCCTGGTGGCGCATGCCTGTAATCCCAGCACTCAGAAGGCTGAGACAGGAAGAGTGCCATGACATGATTTCAGGGCCAGCCTGGGCTACATAGTGAGTTCAAGGCCAGCCTGAACTACAGAGTGAGTCGCTGTCTCATAAAAAAAAAAAAAAAAAAAAAAAAAAAAAAAAAAAAAAAAAAAAAAAAAAAAAAAAAAAAAAAAAAAAAAAAAAAAAAAAAAAAAAAAAAAAAAAGGTAAAGCTAGGCATAGTGGTGCATACCTATAACCCCAGCACTCTGGGAGGCTAAGGCAGTGGATGCCAAGTTCAAGATATAAAATAAAGGACCTGGGAATGTAGTCCAGGACAAAGGCCTTGGGTTCAATCACCAGGACAGGAAAATAAATAAACAAAATCAAAATTTAAATCCTAATGTTTCATTTCCTCACATTCCTATGTGCCCAATGGATAGGAACAAGATACATTTTTAAATGTCAGAAATGAAGGGAGATGGGAATTTGATAATGGTGGAGCCTTTTAATTCACTGATACTCGTGTGGGAAATATTAAGCAACTATAAGCACAGAGGACAGGACAATATAAAGAACTTACCACACGCATCCATCATTACACCAATGGGAATGTGCCATTTGGAGGAAGGTCTGTGAGACATCTTTGAGAGCGGGTCATGTGGTCACTGGTGGTGAAAATGTCAAAAAATAAAAATCTGTTTGAAAGGATTTTTTCAGAGACCACAGTCTTGACCACAATATAATAAAGTTGGAAATAAATACTTTCTAAAAATAGGAAGAATGGGAGATGTAAAAAATGACTCTCTTAAACAACATCTAGGTCAAGGAGGAAATCAAACACACAATAACAGACTACCTAGAAAACAATGAACTAAGCCTGCATATCAAAACCGGCAGCAGCGTTTGCTGCCAGCCCCCGGGGCCTCCGCCATGGCTGCGCGCGCTTTCATCGCCCACCCCGCTCGCTCGCACAAAAAGGACAGGGACGGAGGAGGCTTTCAACCTCAGAGGAGATCATAACCATAAAAGCAAATAAATAAATTAGACAAGTTGAAAGCAAGGAAAATAATAAATAAATACCAGACCTGGCTCTTTGAAAAGAAGCTAATAAAATGGGGGGGGGGATCCCACAAATCTAATCAAGAAATGCTGTAGATGTGAAGGTCTCTCCACTTCAAATTCAGGCCTCTTGATTTTTTAAAGGTAGCCAGACGAGTCTAATAAGCACCAAGAGCTCTGCTGAGGTGCGAGAGGGAAAGCGGGGTGACATGCTGAACGTATATCCCCTCTGTGGTGCCCGTGGGACTGGCGACAGCAGATTCTCCAGACCCTGTTCAAGCACCCACCTCCCATCAGTAGCATCTCTGCTCTTGGGGGACAGGTGGGGACAGAGGGTCCTTCCTGAGCTGCTGAGCCCTGGAATGGCCAGTCCTGTGGCCTCCTGACCCACTGCACAGATGAAATCTTGGGGTCAGACAGGCTAAGTGATGTAGAAAGGTCCCTGGTACCTCTTTGCCCAATCTTTCTCTCTGTGCTTCATTTTCTTTCCTGATAAATCTTATACCTTAACATGGAAGCCTCAGTGAATATAACAGTCATCAACAAGCCATAACAAGCTCCTCAGAGGAGCTGGGGTCCTCTGAAATAGACAAGGGACACCACCATCTACCACTTAACTATATCTGCACCCCCTGGCCACTCACAACCCTGATCCCAGCTCGGGGCACATTCCCCCTTGGGTTCCTCACAAACACAGTTCTCTTTAATCATTTCCTTGATCACCACCTGGCTATACAGATAAGTGAGCTCATCACCCATTGCTACCACAAGAGTAGGGCTGCTATGGCTTGGTTAGGAAATGCCCCTCCAAAAGGCTCCTGTGTTGAAGAAGCAGGTCACAGAGGCTGCTCCCCAGTGGCTCCCCTGCCTCTGCTTCCTGGCTGACACGAGGTGAACAGCCTTCCTTTGCCTCACTCTTCCACCATGGTGTCTCTGGGATGAGCAATGGCGCCAGTCAACCATGGACTGAAACCTGGGGAACCATGAGCTAAAATAAACCTCTCTGAAAACTCTCCTGAAAGTTGTTTTTCCCATGAATTTTGTCACAGTAATGACAAGCTAACACTAATGCCCAGAAACTAGGTGGAGAGTTGACTTCCTAGGACAAATTTATTTTAAGATGCTCTCACAGATTGTTTTAGTCTCAGACTGAGAGCCTCATCCATTTAACACATTTACATGACTGAGTACATTATATAGGTGAGCCAGACGCTGAGATAATGTCACAACTTGTAAGAAACAGAGACCTGAGTACCCTGAATGAACAAAAACAACACAAAACAACAGTGGTGCACTCTCAAATCTATCCACATGTGCCACACAGACTAATTTTGTCCCCCTGGGGACATTTCAGGAGATCATGCCATTGGTAGAGGCACATATACTCCAGGACAGAAAGTTTGTGAATTTACAGCTCTATGAAGTTCAAATTTCACTCTTCAAAGATGCAGGATTTTGGGGTGTCCCCTTGAGATGCTGGATACTTATTTTCAAAGAATTCAGCAACACCAGGCAGGGTGGTTCACATCTGTAATTCCAGCTACATAGGAGGCTGAGGCAAGAAGATTGCAAGTTCAAGACCAGCCCAGGCAACTTAGCGATATAGTGAGACTCTGTCTCAAAGTAAAATAAAAAGGGCTGAGAATGTGGCTCAATGGTTGAGCACCTCTGGGTTCAATCTCCAGTACCAAAAAGAAAAAAGAAAAAAAGAAAAGTTTTGCAAAAATAAAATGCATTAAGCCAGAAAGAGACAGAAAGAAAATACCACCAAAAAAAGTATTTTCTTAAATTCACAAGAAAAGCACAAGCTAATGACTTCCTTCCATTACCCTTTTCAGGACAGTCGCTGGCTAAAATTGCACTCAGATTATCAGAGAATGGTGCAACTTGTTTGCATCCATTAGGCCTGCAGGAAAAGGTCCCCCTGCAAGACCATCCTTTCCTGTCAAAGACATCAAAACCAGGACCCCGGGACTCTCCAGGGCTGTGAGTCTTTTGCCCCAAGGACTCTGGATGGCACAGACCCAGGCCGGAGAGGACCCAGCTCCTGTGCCTCCTGGAGCTGCCCTGTGGTGACCCTGCAGGCTGCTGTCCTGATTGAGCTTCTCTCTGGGGGCCCAGCATGAGGCAGGAGCAACTCCCAGAGAACCATGGGCCATGGCCTCCTGGAATTCCCTCCCTGACTCCTCTTATAGCCCCCTCTGGAGCACACAGGGTATATGCTGAGCTCCTGGGAAGGGACACAGCCAGGAGACAGTGAATGCCAGCCCAGCATGGTGTGGAAGGGACACCAGGGTCCCCCAGGCACACACTTCCCATCCCAAGGCAGGGAGTCAGCAGGACTTTAAGGGAAGTCAAATCACTTGCTCAGGGACAAACAGCAATCAAGACAAGAGATAGATTTAACCCACACAGACTGACCCAGAGCCCAGGGGTACAACTGAGGAAAGGAGCTAACAGGACTGGAAGTAGCCATTTGGTAGGAAATAAGCATGCAGCCACAGCTCTGGGTGGTCGGAAGGCAAAAAGGGCAAATGGTTAATGAAAGGGACCAGGAGCAGAGCACACACTTATGCATGGACACACACAGCAAACTGGACGAAATGAGGTGGGATCAAAAACTAATGCAAATGTCTAAATTTATTTTTTTGTATTACAGCAAAAGACGCATTGCCATGAATCCCTCTCACTTTGAACACACTCGTCCCATGTTCTTGCCACTTTGCACAGCAGTTCTGGAAGTCCCCTTTCATGAGTGTCTCCTTGCATTGTTGTGATTGCCTCAACACCCTGAATCAATCCAAAACATTTACTTCATGGTGATTTTGACTTGCGGAAAAGCCCGAGGTTGCACAGACTCAGTGACTAAAGTGCATGAGGGTACAGTGTCATGCTTTGAGGTGCCTGTCTTTCCACTGAAAGACTCTCCGCAGGTGCATTCCCTGTGTTTTTGATCACACCTCGAAAGAACACTCAGGATAGGGGTCTCCAGAACTGCTGTAGAAATTGGCAGCGACAATAGGATAAGTACGTTTGAAGCAAAGGGGAGTGTCTCAAGAGGGATACATGCAGTTTTATCACTGCAATGATTTTTTTTTATTTAAACTTTTACCATATATTGTGATCACACCACATACACATTTACTACACCTGGCCCAGAGGCCCTTCCCACATTTAAAACCTCCCAAATAATGACTGAGGGCCCCATCAAAGTAAGACGTCTCCTCTTGGTGGGGAGGGGGATATGGAGGCCCCATGATTGCTGCCCACTCCAGGGCTGCTAACTGGGGAGCAGCTAGCCGTGATTCTTCCGTAAAATAAACTTTTATTGTATTTTGGTTTAACCTTAAAACCAGCCCACAGATCAGTCCCACATACACAGGGCTGAGGGTTCATGTGGGCTGACGACAACTTAGGGCACAGTGTAGCCCAGCTCATGGGGACACAGAGCAAGTCTGGGGTCACCACAGGACTGAGGTCCAGGCAGCTCACAGAGGCCCTAGCCAAGTTTCCCCACGATGGCAAAATGCACACTAGCACGCGTGCACGCGCACACACACACACGCACACGCACACACCCCGGAAACAGGAACAGTCAGCACAACTGCAGAGCAGTCCCTGCTGACCTCCACCAGGCCCCTGACGTCTGTGAGCCCATGAGGTCTTCACCCCAGCCTAGAGATACACCCCTCCCTGTGCTGCTGAGAAGTGGGCCCGGCACCAGCTTTCTGTGGTCACCAAAAGCTGCAGGTGACTGTCATCTTTCAGTCACTCCAGATATGCATACCCTGTCCTCTCCCGCTGCTGTGCACGTGGCCCTACATCCTATAAAGGTTTCTTTACTTTCTTCTCTCTCTCTCTCTCTCTCTCTCTTAACTTGGGATGGAACCCAAGGCCTCCTACATGCTAGGCAAATTGTTTAGGACTGGGTCACATCTCCAGCCTTTTTAAAATTTTATTTTGAGAAAGGACCTAAATTGGCCAACCTGGTTTCAAATCTGCTATCCTCCTGCCTCGGCCTCCAGGCTAGCTGGGATTGCATCACCCATATTCCAGACCCATATTCCAGGCCTTGGACAGCGCTGGTTTGCGCACAGCATTCGTGGCCGCTGTCGCGTTATAGTAGCGGACTGAAAGAGAGAGCACACGTCGCCTTGGTGGCGGTCGCTGTAGTCATTCACAGTCTGCCCTCCCGGAAAAGCTCCGTGGGCCTCGCTTCACCACCGTCCTCCACCCGTCCCAGGTCACTGGAGGCAGAGTGCGTTTCCCATCCCTCCTCCGTGCGGGCTCCAGCCGGGGGAAAAGGCAGGAGAGAACGGAGCAGAGGGCTCAAATGCGCACCTCGGGAGAGAACGCGGCCTGGAATCCGAGAGCGAGAGCAACGCGGCCCGCAGCCGACCTGGACGGTGAGGTCAGCGAAAGCCAAGCGCTGGCTGTCCAGGGTCGCTGAGCTCAGGGTGATTCACTGAACGCATCACTGTGACAAAGGCTGGTGGACGCGGTCTCAACAGAAAGGAAGAAGAGATGGAACCATTTACAAAGCATGCTAGTTTCCTAAAGACCCCCCATTTTATCAAAAACTCCCCACTATCGGGCACGCACTGGCCCCGGGCACCCACAGGGACACTCAGCACTCTTGGGACCAATACTGAGAGGTCTCTGCCGGAGGCCTCCCGGACCTCTGGTCTGCAGCGGAAGCTCCTCCCACGGCCCCCCCAACACTGTTCCACCCCTTCCTGCCCTGCTCCCCTCCCTCCCCGAGACGCCTCCCAATCCCACCTGCAGAGTTCTCACTGATTTCTCTTCTCCCCTGTGGAGACTCTTTTACAGGAGCAGACACATCTCCTGCTCTGCCTAAAGCAGAGCCGGGACCCTGATCCCACCCCTTGGAGTCCTATCCCGCGCCCTGAGTGCACCTGGCGCTGTCTGCCCTGTGCACACCCCGCCCCTCTCTAGCCTCTCTCCTTCTGCTGCCCTCCTGTTATGGTTGGTACATTGTGTCAACTTGAGAAGTTTAGAAGTTTAACTGAGAGACTGCAGAGGGCCAAGGTTCTTACTTTGTAAATATCCTCAACCTGTGCAAGAGGAGGACACAGAGATTTTGTGAGTGCTACATCTGCCCTTGGGCGTGGGGTGTGGGCTGCATACACTATAAGGGAGGAGAAGAGGATTGTTCTCCCACTTTTTGCTCTGGCTGCTGCCTTGAACTGTTGTCCCCGTGCCATGCCACTCTGCCTTGGAGCCAGCTGATTATGGACTGAAACCTCCACAAACAGTGAGCTAAATAAACCTTTCCTTCCTTCATTTTGGGTGCTGGGTGTTTTGTCGTAGCAACGAGTGGAAAGTAACCAAGACATTTTGCCACCTGCTCCTCCATTCCTCAAGCGAGTGGCAACGGTCTGACCCGGAGTCTTCATTCTGGCTGCCCCTGCTGCCTGGGCTACCTGTCTCCAAGACAGCCCAGCAGACGCTCTGCAGGGCTGAGACCTCCCCAAGCACCTTATTATTTTTTTTTTTCCCTTGGTTGCGGCACCGGGGATTGAACTCACAACCTTGCGCCTGCCGGGGCAGGCGCTTAAGGCAGTGAGCCAAACTCCCGGCCCTGGATTTTTGAGGCAGGGTCGCACTATGTAGCTCAGACTGGCCTTACGCTCACATTGTAGCCCAAGCCGGCCTCGAACTCACAACGCTCCGCCTACCTCAGCCTCCCGAGTGCTGGGATTAAAGGCGTGTGCCACCACGCCCGGCTTCCCAAGCACCTTATTTGAAACTGTCGCTCTTCTCCTTGCACTACCCCTTCTTCTCAGCTCTTCTCACCTTCCCACATACTGTATTTACTGATTCACCTGTGTATTGCTTTTTGTGTGTCAGGGCCTCACTATTGAGTTTAGAACAGGCTTGAAATTTTAGCTGACCTGGAATTCCCAGAGATCCTCCTGCCTCAGTCTCTTGAGTTCTGGGATTACAGGTGTGCTCCACCACACTCACTGTGTATTTATTCAATGTCTACCTCACCTTAGAACATCAGACCAACGAAAGTGGGGTGTTTACTTGTTTTACAATGCCTTGCACAAAGTAAGTACTTAATAAAAATGCATTAAACAGCCAAGTGTAATGGCGTACACCTGTAATCCCAGTGCTCAGGAGGCTGAGGCAGGATGATTGTTGAGAGTTTGAGACCAGCCTGGGTTACAAAGTGAACTCAAGACCAGCCTGAATGGCATGGCAAGACCCTGTCTCAAAAAAAGACAAAACAAACAAACAAACAAACACAACCTACAACTTTAAATGAAGCAAAGGAAGAAGAAGAGAAGAAAGAAGAAGGACCAAGAAAAGCACAGAGGAAGAAGCCCCAGCCTTGGGATCTGAGGCTGACATGTCTCCTGGGGACTTTTTGCTACATGTGGAAACATCCTGAGTCCTCTGATTCAGTCAGGTTCCTGGGAAGGTTCAGTTCCCCAGGAGCAGGAAGTGAGAAAGATCCTGGTTTTGCACATAGAGTGACAGAGTCACCACCGCACCTGAATGGTCAGGGAAAATGGTGCTCACAGTTAGCAAGAAGCCAGAGGACACAGAGTTTGGTAACAGCGATCCAGAGGCAGCTGCAGAGGAGACCGAGCGTCAGTGGCAGAGCTGTCCTGCCCCACGGGGAGGTGCATCCCATCCACAGGTCCTTGCAGGAAGGACAGACACCCCGAGCTGCCTTTGAAGCCTTCATCTTCTCATCTCAGATGAGGAGGCAGGAGCGAGACTCACGATGTCGCCTGCTGCTTGATGTTGTGCTAAAGGCTCCTGCGTGCACTTTAACCAGCACTTCTGTGAGCCAGGTAGCGTCAGCACCCTCGGAGATGAGAAAATGAAAGCACAGAGAGACTTCGTGACTCACTCCAGTGCCTCAGCTGATTCAGTTGAGCTGGCCAAAGGTCTTACAGGGACGCTTCTCTCCATGCTTCCCATGTAACCCCACGGTATCACTGCAGACTCAGAGAAAGTGTTAAACACACACTCCTTGGGAATAATTGGGAGGAGGCAGCGGCAGGAGCAGTGTGGAGACAGTAGGAGCTTCTGCATTTGCTCAGCCAAGTACCTCCTTGATCTGAGACCAGCCCTGAACTTCCAGGTACCCCAAAACCAAGCAGGTTGGGCCTCCCTGAGACTCTTGGTGAGTGAACCAGTACCCAAGGCTTTGGCTAATTGTTTAGCAGACCCACATCCCTTTCCTTGTGGGCCAGGAGGAATATCAGGGCTTTGTCCTCCTTTGCCCAGGGCCATGGCTGTATGCCCAGATTCAGTCCATCCAGGGGATGTCGGGGAATCCATGCTCACAACCCAGAGCAGAGCCAGAGCCTCCACGTGGTCCTGCGCACATCTGCCCCTCAAATGTTCACACCTAGGGTGACCGAGAAGCTGCACACCCCCCCGGGTCCCTGAAGGACTGCATGACTCCCATCCCAACCTCCAAATGAACTTTGCAAGGGGAAGAAAGAAGCTTCTACCTTGTGATATGGCAGAGGTTTGGCTTTAGCTGCTACAGCTACTAGAGCTGGCCTGGTCCACCTCAGGTCCATCTTTAGGACAGGATAATAGGGTCTTCCAAGATCCTAGCAGGTTGGATGAAATGCAACAGTGTCACGGGCAAGGAGCCTCAGCAAGCCGTTGATTGTGCATTTGAGTGAGACCTTGGGTGTCTGAGCTGATAGATTAGGTAGGGTCACCTAGGACTATAAATGACAGGATGCTCAAATCACAAGGAGGTGTACCGTTTGCTGGGCCAGGCACTGGAGGCCGGCAGGCCCAGGGTTCTTTCCTTGGCTCAGCAAAGCCAGGACACTCCCACTTTTCCCCACAACCATTCCCATCCTGATGGCTTTCCACCCTGGCGTTCCGCTCTGCAGTCCCTGCAGCCACAGGCACTGTGTGCCCACACTGGGCTCAAAGCCTGGAAGGAGGGCAGGGGCACAGCTCAGGAGCAGAGGCTCCCGGCTCCATCCGCAGCCCTGAGAAAGAAAAGGAGAGAAAGCAGAAAGCAAGAAGCAAGGCCAAATGCTCTCCCTAGTTAAACTTTGTCTTTTTATCTAGGGAGCCAGCTGTTACGGTTTAGGTCTACAACATCCTCCAAAATGCCAAGGCGGTGGCTTTGGGACAGTGATCAGGACATGGGGCACAATATTCAGCAGTGGATTAATATATTGATAAGTTCTGTGCTATTAGGAGGTGGGGCCAAGTCAGAGGGAGTGGGCCACTAGGGTGTGACCTGGAAGGCTCCTCCCTTCTGTCCCTGATTCCTGACCACCGTCGTATGAGCACCCACACTAGGGCCCTTCCACCAGGCTCTTCCAGGGCCTTTCTGCCTTGGAAATGACCCACTGTGGACTGAATCCTCTGAAACCTTAAGCCAAATTAAACCCCTCTTCTTTAATTTGTGGGTGTCAAGTGTTTTGTCCCAGCACTCGGAAAGTGATTAAGATATCAACATCCCCCCACCAAAGTTACTAGATATATGCCTTTTCCTTTCCTGGTCCAGCAGGGGAACACCAGGCCACCTTTCCTAGGAGAGAGGGAACAGGGGCTGTGACTAGGTTCCTGGGAGACTCCAGAGTATCTGCCAGAGACTGAAAAGGATGTGAAGGACAGGTCAGGCTCCAAAACAGAGCCACAACTATGACACCTGGAAAAGTTGTCAGCCCCAATCTGGAGAGGGCAGCAGCTGGCAGGACGCTTACTTTGGAAATAAGCCCTACAGTGAGGAAGGGGACACCCTGAAACCGGACTTCATCCTCAGGGACCTGGACTCCTCTCAGAGGTCCCTTTTTGGGAAACTTCACTGCCTCCCTTCGGTGATTCCCATGGCTAGCCTCAGGGCCAGAAGCCACCTCAGCCCTCAGCCCTCCCTTTATTGACTTCCCGGGGTCCCTGCTCTTTGTTGGCTTCCCCTCTGGTCTCTGCAGGGCACTACAGGATGCTGGGGACTGGGCTTCCAGGCCTCCGAGCGGCCTCGTGCAGAAGGGAGCCCGGCCCCTCCCGTGGCCAGGCCCAGAGCAGGCAGCCAGGGCGCAGGGGCCTCAGAGGCAGGCTCCTCCCGGGGTGACACTATGGGAGGTCCTGGGGCATCTTGTCCCTCACACAGCAGTGGCTTTCCTGTGGGGCACAAGCCAGGACAGGAGTGTTTGGGGATGGGGCACAGTCGGGTGGACAGGGTCAGGGAAGTCACCCTGGACCACAGGACTAGCAAAGGCTAGGAAGAGAGGAAAAGGCCAGGGCTCCGAAGCCAGGAGGCCCGAGGTTACATCCAGCGCAGTCACAATCCAGCTTTCAGATGAGGAAACCAAGGCATGGAGAAGTTTGGTCACCTGCCCAAGGCTATATCTCGGTCTCAGCAGAGCTGGGAGCCACAGCTGTGAGACGGGTGCGGTGGGGCCACTGCCAAGCAGCAGCACAGCAGAGAGGAGCCAGAGGCCAGAAGCCCGGCTCAGCCCCTCCAGCCCTGCAGCTCTGCCCACTGCCTCCCCTGGGGCCACTGCCGATCAGAAGGAGCCTGTGGACCTGGTTCCAGGGGTGGCTAAGGACAGAGTGGGGGGTGTGCACCTAGAAAGGCAGATGGCGAGCACCCCACTGGTTCGCATCCTCCCCTTCACTTGTCAGCTGCATGAGTTCGGCAGGTTTCTTAGCCTCTCTGTACCTCGGTTTCTCACCCATAACATAGGAGAGGTGAAGGTCCACGTCCCATTGCTCTGGGTCTGAAGGGGTTGATGCGTGGGGCACTTACGAAGACACGGTCGGCTGGTACCACATCAGGGCAGCACCTGTGACACTGGGAGGGGCAAAGCCAGCATGAGAGGCCAGGGCAGCCCAGAGTCCATGGGTCCATGACCCACCTGCACCCCGCCCAGGCCAGTGTGGCCCAGCCTCTTGCACCCGAGGACGCTTGCATCCACCAGTCTGTGCCTGCAAAAGACAAAGCTCCAGGTCTGTTCTGTCCCTGAGCGGCCTAGAAAATTCTGTCCTGGCCTGGAGACAGTCACTTTCAGTCCTGGAGCCTCAGTTTCCCAGTCCGTGCCACGGAAGGCCAAAGGGAGGGCTGGCAGCGTGCCTGCTGGTGGGCGGCATTGAGGTGCCACTTGGTCCTCCCTGCACCCTAGGAAACATTGCCTCCATTCTCAGCCCTAAGATTCCTGTAAATGGTCTCATGGCAATGGGGCATGGGAACCACACCAAGAGCGTGGGGTGGGGGGTCAGGGACACACAGCATCGCAGGAGTAAGGGGGACCACTGATCCATGGCACTTCCCAACCAAGTCAGGGGGCAGTTGGGTGCTCCCCACCCAGACCACACTCTCCTCCCTGCCTCCCATCACCAGGGTCACATCACAGACCCACTTCTCCCACGATCAGTGCTCAACCACTTGGAGCTTCAGACACAAGTCCCAGGAGAGAAGCCAGGTTGCTCCACTTGCAGATGGGGAAACTGAGGCACAAAGCAAAGTGATGCTGACCAAGGTCCCTCAACTTCCTGTTGTCCTCCTGGGTCTGCTCTTCCCCAGGTCTCACTGGAACCAGGAGGATACAGAGGAAGAGGGACAGTGGGCTGGAGTGCAAAGGGTTCAGACTTGCAGACTCCCGAGGCAGGGAGGGCTGAGTGAGGAAGCTGAACCCCAGAGGGCATTGCTAATCAACAGCTTCCTTCCCGCTGAGCCCAGCTCAGCCTCATAGCCTGCCCTGAACAGTATCCAGACTACCTTGGGAGAGGTGTTGGGAGAATAGCTTGGGTCCTGAGCAGGTGACACCTGGGGAGAGGGCTCAGGTCTGAGCCATGGGTGGCAGCCATGACAGCAGCATCCTAAGCTGTTGGACCCCACAGGATTTAACTCTTTAGTTCTCCACTGGAGACAGCTGTGGCTCCCTTAAAATGTCACATAGTGATCCCCAGTCTGCTGTGTGACTGTGCTTGGAGACAGGGCCTAAGAGGAAATAATAGGGCTCAATAAGATCATGAGGGTGGGCCCCTGATCCAACAGGGTTAGTGTCCTGGTACAAAGAGTGAAGAGCACCTGTATGTCTCCAAACTTGGACGAATGGGAGGTCCTGTGAGCATCCAGAGAGAGATGGCTGTCTCGGGCTAGGGTGGGGTCCCCTCCCTCACCTGCCATGCTGCCACCACGACCTCAGATTGCCAGTCCCCAGAATTCAGAAAGGAAGTTAACCTAATAAGTAAGTGAGGGAGTCCAAAGTTCCTCCCATGAGCGCCTCCTCCCCAAGACGCTGAGAACCCACTCACAAGCACCTAACACATGGAAGAGACAGGCTTTGACGTTCCTAGCCACTCTCCCCGCCACAGCTGCAGCATCTCTGAGGACACCAACCATGACGCTTCCTGGCTCAGCATCCATCTCCACTGGGGTCAGACACATAGGTGAGTCTCAAAGGGACCTCTGTCTCTGAGACCCCAGCATTCCCTCAGCAAAGGAGCATTACCAGGAGCAATGAATGAATGAGTAAAATACGGTCTATGTATGCAATGAAATATTACTCAGTCTTCAGAAGGAAGGAACTTCTAACACACAGATGAACCTTGAGAACATTACACTAAGTTAAACAAGCCAGTCACAAAAAGATAAATATTATAGGATTCCACTTAGGTGAGGTCCCTGGGGTAGTCAGATTCACAGAAACTAGAAGGATAGGTTCCAGCAGCTGGTTGGGGGAGGGAG
This sequence comes from Dasyprocta punctata, assembly GCA_004363535.1. NCBI lineage: Eukaryota > Metazoa > Chordata > Mammalia > Rodentia > Dasyproctidae > Dasyprocta > Dasyprocta punctata. The sequence goes on along the minus strand of RJWM01014592.1, from coordinate 10,749 downwards.
AGTTGGTGTCTAAGGGGGACAGAATTAAAGTGTAGAAAGATGAATAAGCTCTGGAGATGGATAGTGATGATGGTTGCACAACAATGTGAATGTAGTTGATGCCACCGAATTTGACACTTAAAAATGATTAAGGAGGCTGGGGTATAGCTCAGTGATAGAACGCAGTGCAAAGTCCTAGATCCAGTCCTCAGAAACTGCCCCACACACACCCAACAAAGGTAAGATGGTAAACCCAGATCTGATCTGCAAGGGAAACAAGGAAGAAATGTCGCTTGTGACTTCTTTCTCTACCTTGTGTTGCCATTAATTGACTGCCTGTTTTTAAAATGTTACATCTGAGCTACTGGCAGTAACCTCGTGGCGTTCAATCTCATCTCACAAGGAGGTCTGAATGAAGCTCAAGTGCCCTGCAGGAGCTGGGTAAGGAGAAGATCTGCACTGCTGGTAGCAGGGCTACTCCTAGGGCAATGCCTCTAGGTCCTGGCTGGATCTCACAACCTTATAGAGCTTTTGAAAAAACCCAGGGCCAGTAAAATCAGTACATCTAGGCACGGAGACCAGGCTGCAGGATCATTTGAAGGTTACATGATAGGGAAGGCAGCAGATAGCCTAAAGCCCCCAGAGGCATCCAAGGAGAGTGTTGGTATTCTCCGGGTGCCCTCTCAACTCAGTTCCCTCAGCATTACCTCAGCCCACTTGCCACTGTCCAGCTCCTACCCCTTCTTACTTGGTAGGAGAACCCATCTTTATGCCCAAAGACACCACAGAAGAAGGTGTGAAGGTTTGGATCCTGAGTCGCCCCCAAGGCCCATGAATTGAAACCTTGGTTCCCAGCTAATGGTGTTGACATGGTAGAATATTTAGGAGGTGGGGCCTGGTGGGAGGAAGTGAGGTCACTGAGGTGTAGCATGGAAACGGATACTGGGACTTTGGTGCTTCCTCTCTCTCTTTGCTTCCTGGCCACCATGAGGTGAGTACCCTCCTCCACGCCCACTCTCTGACGTCACGATGTTCTGGCTCACCACAACCCAAGGTGATGAGGCTGTTCAATCATGGAGAGAAGTCTTTGAAACTGTGAGCCAAAATAACTGTTTTCTCCTTTTAAGTTTATTTTCTGTTGTATTTTGTTATGAAGAGAAGATAGCTAATATGCAGGGTGTTGGGTGAAAAGGACTTTACTAAAAGTACAGTAAGATGAATAGCAAAGGTAATTAGAGAATATAACAGGAAATCACCTTAGAATTGAAATGAATCTTTAGTGCTTCTCTCATGAAATGGCCACTCTCAAACACAGAGTATTTCTCATCAAATATTTCTTGTTTTCACCCTGCCCTGTCACTAAGGGAGAAACATTTTTGTGTCCTTATTTATAGCATCCCTGTCCCCCCATTCAATACCTGACACTTCTAGGGTGAAAGAATACCCACAAAACTTCTATCCTGATATTAAAACTTTTTACTTCTCCTTTCTCACCCCACCCTTTTATTTCAACAATGCTCCCATCCAACCATGCTGAGAACTATCCTTTTCTGAATCAAATTAGCAATTCCTAAATTAATAACTAATGTATCTTTCTAAACAAAAGAGCTTTTCAGGCCATACCATACCCACCACCACCACTACCACCAGCACCAACACCAGCACCACCACCACCACAGAACACATGCAGTTCTGTGGGTTGCCAGGACATCTCCCCAGACTTTTGCCTCTGGTGGTGCTGGACAAAATCAAATGGACTTTTCTGGTAGGGACAATCAGAAAACCTGAACAAGGTTTTTTTGTTTGGTTTTTTTTTTTGTTTTTTTTTTTTGCGGCACCGGGTGAACAAGGTTTTTAATTCAAATATTGTTAAAGGGATAAAAGATCCTAGCAAGATAGGGAAGATTACCAGCCAAGATGAAGGAAAAGAGGGAAGCAGAGAAAGCATCACTCCTTTGGGCCGCTTCTCCCCAGTGGCATCCGCCATTCCATCAGAAGTGGCTGAAATAATGAGGTACTGAGAAGGACTTTTGACAGCTGTATGGGATTCAAGGTACACTAAGACTGAGGAGTCCTAGTAAACAACTCTCCCTGCAAGCATGGAGTGGGGGTCCTGAAGAAAGCATCTTGCAATCAAAGGGAGCTGAAATTGACCAGCTGTCACAGGGACTGAAGCCCATCTCCAAGTGATCCAGTCCTGAAGTAAAGTCTCAGAGAGTTTTTGGGGTACCCAGCACCTGTTCAAGCTAGCATAGGTCTTCTCTAGAGGAAGAAAATAGCATCAAATTGTTCTGTACACATCTTTCCTAATGCAATGTCCAATGTCTTCATCAATATCATCATCATTATCATCGCTGTCATCATCATCATCATCATCATCTTCTTATTCTTCTTTACCAGATGCATAAAGAGTCAGGATAATGACTGCAGGAAATATTGACAGAAACAGATCTGCAGATACACAGATACTGGAGTGATCATGCCCAGACTTTAAAATACTATAGTTATTATGCTTGAGGATGACATTAAGAATTCTGGCAGGAAACTGAAAATTATCTGTCAACCGCAGCAGATTTAAAAAAGAATCACAGAGATATCTTAGAACTAAAGCACATACACAATAACTGAAACTAAGAACTGAATGGATGGGTTTAGCAATAAGGTAGATCCGCTGTTCTCAAACCATGTGCCAAGGTCCAAGGGACCTCAGTGAGCTCTTGGAATATTTTCATTTTGAAACAAAGTGGCACCTGTTGAATGCAGCACAACTTGTTATCTGGATATAGTTAACAGTTTCAGCATTTAGATGGCTGCCACCTCTTGATGACAGCTTGTGTTTGCACAGCTGAGTTCTCAGAGATTACTGAGATACAAAGAGATTACTGCATTAAAATCAATGTGAACCAGAAGTAAAGGTAGCAATGCTCAACCTGATTACAAAGATTGAGAAGCTATGCAGTGTAAAAAGGTGGCTAAATTGTTATGATGGAAATTCCGATTAGGCTGTTGGACCAAATTGCTTAATAGGCACTCGATGCGCAATATGCGGGGAAGTGATACATTCAGGATGTGATCCAACAACATTTTGGAATCTCTGGTATAGACACACTGAAAAGATTTAATAAATTAGAAGAAAGAGTGGGGACACTAGCTTGAATCCCATGATAAGAAAAGAATGGGAAAAGAAGAGAGAAGAGAAGAAGAGAAGAGATGAAATGAGCAGGTAAAGAGAACAGAATGAGGAATAGGAGAAAAAGGACAAAAAGAACATGAGAGAGGAAATAAATGATGATGATATTCCAAAAGTTATGAAAACCATTCATTCACAGATTCAAGGGGATTCACAGACCCTAAATATAATGGACAGAATAAACATACACTTGAACACATCAACATAATTTCTGGAAACAAAACATAGAGAAAATCTAGCCAAGTGTGGTGTCTTATGCCTGTAATCCCAACACTCTGGGAGGCTGAGGCAGAAAGATCACAAGTCTGTGCCCAACTTGGATAATTCAGTGACTAAGAGAGACCATATCTCAAAATAAGAAAGGTCTGGGGGTGTAGCTCAGTGAGATGGTCTAGGGTTCAATCCCTAGTAACCAGTGGGAGGGATAGAATCGTCAAAAACAACTTTTTTTTAAAAAGTTTCTGAAACAGGGTCTCTATGTAGTTCAGGCTGACCTGGAGTTCACTATGTGGCCCAGGCTGGGCTCTCAGCCATGACAATCCTCCTGCCTCAGCCAGCAAGTGCTGGGATTATAGGGATGCACCACCATATCCGACAAGAAACAACAATGAGACTGATAGCTAACTTTTCAGAAAAGCATATGAAAAACAGAAGACAATGGAATGATGGCCTCACCTACTGAAAAAAATTTTAGAGTAACATCCTACTTTGAAATCTATCATCAGAGAAAAATCTTTCAAAAAAGAAATTGAGATAAAAATATTTTTAACCAGCATAGTACCTGCCTGGCAAGAACAAGGTCCTGAGTTCAATTTCCGGTATCAAACAAAAAAGAGGAAAAATCAGCCTAAATACAATAAACATTAGAGAATACTCAAACTAAAGAATGTTTAGACACAAGACAAATCTCAGATGATAGACATGTAAAAAAATGTACATTAATGAAACTAGTAAATGCATAGGTAAATCTAAATGACTATTGACTATTACTGCAATAATAATAATGCCATTGTGAGAGTTTCAAGAGAAGTAAAATTTAAATGAACAGAACCCTCCCAAATGAGCTGAAAGACAAATGATCTGAAATGCTCTGAGTCCTTGAAATGCTCAGGAAGTTGGCAGAAAAATCCCATAAGCACTGATCAAGAGTGTACACCCAAGGGTTGGGGAGGGCACACTGGGGACTCTGTCAGCCCCTCCACAATGAACAGTAAAAAACAGTCTTTAAAAAGCAATCATAAAGCCTCTGAAAATAGTCACAAGGTCAAATAGCAAATAAAAAATATGTGTTCAAGAAAAGTGTGAAAAGTTGGTGACAAAGTGGGCGTCTGTGACACTTGATGACTTCTTCCTCCATCTCAGCAGAGCAACCCAGAGGCTCCAATCCAGCAGGCTGCAGCCAGGAACCCAGGAGTTTCTTTCACCCAGATCACAGCTGCAAGGTTTCTTCCCAGCCGACAAACTTCAACATTTCTCCAACAAACTAGTCCCAAACTGAAATTAAGGAGGGAAATTATAAAGATGAGAGCAAAAATCAAAGAAATTGAGGACAAAAATCAGAGTAGAAGAAGAAAAACAGTAACAAAAGAATCAAAAAATCAAAAAGCTGGTTCTTTAAAAGAATAAATAACCAGGTGTGGGGGTGCACACCTGCAATCCCAGAACTCAGGAGATTAAGGCAGGAGGATCACTGAGAGGTCAAGACCAGTCTGGGCTACAAAGTGAGTTCAAGGCCAGCCTAAACTACATAGTGAGATCCTGTCTCAGAAAGACAAAAAAAAAAAAAAAAAGCAAGTAAAATACATAAGCCTGTAGTCAGTCTTACCAAGAGAAAGTGAGAAAAGACTCACATCAATGCAATTAGAAATGAAAAAGGTGAAATTGCAGCAGACACTGTGGAAATCTAGAAGATAAAAACTACTTTGAAAATATATGTATATTCCAACAAATTAGCAAATTTTCAAGAAGTGGACAGATTCCTAGACACATACAAAGTACCAAAACTAACTCAAGAAGACATAAATATGCTTAACAACTCAATAGCAAGCAATAAAATTGACAAAGCAATACAGGACCTAGTAACTAAGCAAAGTCCAGGACCTGATGGAGAATTCACTGCTGAATTCCACAAAACCTTTAAGGTTGTTACATCACTGATTTCTAAAGCTCTTCAAAGACACTGAAAGGAATGGAGTGCTCCCAAACTCATTTGTGGAAGCCATTATCACCCTGATCCCAAAGCCAGACAAAGACCCAACTAAAAAAGAAAATCCAGGACCATCTCCTTAATGAACACAGATGCCAAAATCCTCAACTAGATATTAGCAAATAGAATGCAGCACATTCAAGATGATACATTACAATCAAGTAGGTTTCATCCCAGAGATGCAAGAATGGTTCAACCTTTGTAACTCGATGAACGTATTGTATTATATCACTTAAACAAGAGCAAGGTCAGAAACTATATGATCATTTCAATAAATGAAGAAGATTTTCAACAAAATCCAACACACTTTATGATAAAAAAAGTGAACAAAGCAGGTATAGAAGGACCATATCTGAAAATAGTAAAAGCTATATACAATAAAACAATAACCAACATCCTGCTAACTGGGAAAAAACTAAAAGTCTTGCCCCCTAAAATCAGGAACAAGGATGTCCACTATCATCTCCTGTATTCTGGAAACATTAGCCAGAACAATTAGGCAAGAGAAAGAAATAAAATGAATACATATAGGAAAGGAAAAAACTCAAATTACCGTTATTAGCAGATAGCTTGATACGCTACATAGAAGACCCAAATAACTTCACCAAAAACTCTTGGAATTAATAACAAACTTCAACAATACAGCAAGATACAAGATCAAGACACAAAAACCATTAGCATTTGTGGCTGGTTGGAGAGGGAACAGTCACTCAGCCTGGGGGTGACAGTGAAGTTTGTTGCCAGGCTGCAGTGTCCTCTGTGTGGATTGAGTTTGCCACACATTTGCAGTCTCTCCGTTTTTGGGAAACTTCCTGGAGGTGGAGGCTCCTACTCTGATCCCACCATCGGGAAACCCACAAGCAGTGCTGTGGGCTGAATTATAGTTTGATATAGTCTTATGCCTCTGTTTGGTTTGATCTACAAGTCTCCTATTTAAGACTAATTTTGGTATCAGGATATATGTCCCTCCATTTCTTCCAGTCACTTGTGTTTTTAGTGGATTTTCTTGGAGAAACTTCAATGTGACTCCTTTATTCAGCCATGTTGAATCCCAGCATTTGTGTACACCAGCAATGAAGGGGATAGAAGGAAATTATGAAAATAAAATCATTCACAATAGCTTCAAGAAAAATTAAATACCTAAGAACTAGCCTAACCAATGAAGTGAAAGACCTTGACAAAGAAAACTACTGTACTCTGAAAAAGGAGATCAAAGAGAACATCAGAAAATGGAAAAATGTCCCCTGTTCCTGGACAGGGAGAATCAATACTGTCAAAATAGGGATACTCTCAAATCTGTTTCACAGATTCAATGCAGTCCCAATCAAAATACCAACAGAATACTTTACAGATCTAAAGAAAAAATCCTAAAGCTAGGCGTGATGGCACACACCTGTCATTCCTACACTCAGAAGGCTAAGGCAGAAGGTTTACTTTGATTTTGAGGCTAGTTTGAGCTACATAGTGAGTTTAAGGCCAAATTAGACTACATAGTGAAACCCTATCCCAAAAAACAAAAAAATCCTAAAATTCATATGGAACCAGAAGAGACCCAGAATAGCAATACTGGGCAGCAAGAGCAAAGCAGGAAGGAAGGAAATACCTGACTTCAAGATACTACAAAGCAATGCTGATAAAAAGGCACAGTGCCAAAACAAAAAGAGACATGGACCAATGGAACAGAATTGAGGATACAGAAACTTCCCCAGACACATTCAACTATTCGATCTTCAAAAAGGGGCCAAAAGCATATCTTGGAGGAAACATAGCCTATTCAACATGTGGTGCTGGGAAAACTTGTTATCTGTGTACAGATGATTGAAACTGGAGCCTTAGCACTCACCATCTACTAATGAAATCAAAGTGGATCAAAAGTCTAAACATTAAAATAGAAACATTAAACCTACTGGAAGTTAAAGTAGGCAAAACACTTGAAGACATAGGTGTAGGAAAAGATTTTCTAAACGGAACCTCAATTGCACAAGGGATAACAGCAAGAATCAAGAAATGAGGTTTTATCAGACTAAAAAGCTTCAGTACAGCAAAAAGAATCAATCAGTAGAGTGAACAGACAACCTACAGAATGGGAAAAATATTTTGCTAGTTTTTCCTCAGAGAACTAATATCTGGAATATACAAAGAACTAAAAACAAAATTAAATCACCTAAAATTAAAGACCCAGTCAAAATTGGCAAGAGAAATGAACAGATACTTCACAGAAGAAATACCGGTGGTCAGCAAATACAAGAAAAAATATTCACTATCTCTGGCCATCAGAGAAATGCAAATTCGAACAATGCTAAGATTCCATTTTATTCCAGAAAAAAATGGCCATCATTGAGAAATTAAGCAATAACAAATGTTGGCAAGGTTATGGTGAAAAAGGAAACTTCTTCATTGTTGATGGGAATGTAAACTAATAAAACCACTAGGGAAATCAGCATGGAGAGTTCTCAAAAAACTGAAATTATAAATTCCATATGACCCAGTTCTCCCCTGCTACGTATCTTCCCCAAAGATTTTAAGTCACCATACTACAGGGATACATGCATACCCATACTTATAGCAACACAATTTGTAATAGCTAAATTCTGAAAGCAGCTTGTGTACCCATCAGCAGAAGGTTTGGATAAAAAAATGTGGTGTCTATCTATATAAATATATAGATAGATACCACATTTTCAGCTGAGTAGTATTCCAGCTGAATATATATATATATATATATATATATATATATATATATATATATAGTGGAATACTACTCAGCTATAGAGAATGACAGATTTGAGACATTTGTAGGGAAATGAATGTATCTGGAAAACATAATGTTGCATGAAATCACTCATTTGAGTGAAGCAAGTACAAACAAAGAATAATAAAGGATGGACAGAAGGGGACAAAGGGATGGATCTCTTGCAATAGGGGAGTGGTCCAAGGGGAAAAGCACGAGGGGTGAGAAGGGAGGAATGGGGATATGCCATGTTCAGGAACCTAATAGCCTCAGTGTCAACATTATATGTCATAACATGAGCTAAAATTAATTATATCAACAAGAATTAAAAATGGGGTAGGGGACTTGGAGGAGGAGAAAGAGGGTGGGAGGAGAGGGCAGGGGATAAAAAAAGGAACAGGATGCGCTATGGACATGTAACCCTCCCCCAAGATAACTGTAAACTGCACAAACTATAAACATGCACTAAGAAACTAAAGTATAAATTTTTTTAAAAAGGTTTTCTGCATTTCTCATCCCGTGCCCAGATAGCTTTGCCAAGGTTAAACTCTAAAAAGTGCACTCAAGATATGGGAGCTCCGTGCTTATAACCAGGAAAATAAATAACTAAATAACAACAACAATAAGCCCCACAGAGAAGAGAACATTTCCAGAGTCTCTGTAATAGGTATCTAGAATTTCCAGTTTCCAATGAAACAATGATAAGACTTATAAATAAGCATAATCACACAATATTTTAAACAAAAAGCAATATAAGCTGCAGCGAAAGACATCAAAGTAACCTCTGTAAATTTGCTCATAGACGTAAAGGAAACCTGATGACAATATCGCACCTCATAGAGACTAGCAACATGCCAGGCTTGTAGCACATGTCTGTAACCCCAGCACTCAGGAGACTGAAGCAGGAGGATCACCATTAATTTGAGGCCAGCCTGAACTACATAGTAAGTTCAAAGCCAGCCAGAATTGAGCTAGGGATGTAGCTCAGGTCTGGGAATGTAGCTCAGGGACACAAGTGCCTACCTGGCAATCGCAAGGTCCTGAGTTCAATTCCCAGTACCCCCCCTAAAAAGCCGGCCTGAATTACACAGAAGACCCTGTCTAGAAAGAAAGAAAGAACCAACGAAGAAATAAAATTATTTAAAAATTAACCCAATGAAGCTGGGCGTGGTGGTTCACGTCTTTAATCCCAGCACTCAGGAGGCTGAGGTAGGAGGAGTGTTGTGAGTTTGAGGCTGGCTTGGGCTACAACGTGAGTGCAAGGCTGGCCTGAACTGCATAGTGCGACCCTGTCTCAAAAAACTAGGGCTGGGAGTTTGGTTCAGTGGCTTAAGCGCCTGTTTGGCAGGCGCAAGGTTGTGAGTTTGATCCCTGGTGCCGCACAAAAAAAAAAATTAACCCAGTGAAAATAACCAGAGTTGAAATGTAAAAGTACAATACATGAAATGAAAAAACTCAGTACAGGTACTCAAAAGTAACATGAAACTGGCTGAAGAAAGAGTTTTTAAAAACCTGAAAAAAGATCAACAAGTTATAAAAGCCAAAAGAGAAGGAAAAATAACAAAGAAAAATAAATACAGCCTTGATGACATGAATATAATGGAAGGGCAGAAGAAAAAAAATGACATAATACTGTCCAAATTTACTGCAAAACGATAACCTGTACATCCAGGAAGCCCAAAGAACTGCAAGTAGGATCAATTCAGAGACTGATGATCCGATATGCCATAGTAAAAATGCTGAAAATCAAAGACAAGGAACAAATCTTGGAACCAGCAGAGAAAAACAATTCATAACTTGTAGAGAAATCCAAATTCTAGCAACAGCTGACTTCTCAGCAAGAACAATGAACATAAGAATGTGATGAGATGACATATGTACAATCCTTTACTTTATCTTCATTTTACAAAGATGGTTTTGGGTGAGTATGGCAGTACATGTCTGTAATCTCAGTACACCGAGAGGCCCAAGCAGGAGGATCGTAAGTTCAAGTCCAGCCTGGATAACTTAGCAGTTTAGTATGATCCCATTTCAGAATATTAAAAAAAAAAAAAAAACACACAAAGCACTAGGAACATAACTCAATGTGACAACTCTTTGTTCAATCTCCACTGATGGGGGAAAAGAAAAAGTATTTTTGAGTACTTTCTTTTTTCATTCTTTTCTTTTTCTTTTTCTTTTTTTTCCTAAGCACTGGAAATTAAACCCAGGCTGTCTTGGTTACTTTTACTCATTTCTGAGACAAAACACCTGACACACAAAATTAGGGAAGGAAAGGTTTATTTAGCTTACAGTTTTTGGAGGTTTCAGTCCACAATCAGCTGGCTCCAAGGCAGGGTGGCATGGCACGGGGACAGCACTTCAAGGCAGCAACCGAACAAAAGCAGCCAAAGTAAAAAGGAGCAAGAGCAAGCCTCTTCTCCTCCTTTATATAATACACAAAACACCCCACCCCCCAGGGTGGGTGTAGCATTCACAAACATCCTTGCCTTCCTTTGCACAGGATGAGGATGTTTGCAAAGTAAGAACCCTGGCTCCCTGCTGAGTCTCTCAACTAAACTTTTGGCCTTCTCAAATTGACACAATGGCCAGGTAACTGCTTATGCTCTACACCCCAGGATGTAGAGCTGCTGCCTTACTTAA
>RJWM01014591.1:0-50991 GCA_004363535.1 Dasyprocta punctata | reverse complement strand
ATGGAAAAGTACATATGATTCAAAATCTATAATAAATACTATGGAAGGGTAAAAAACAGCTCAAAGAGCAAAGATAATTGGGAAGGGAATAGGCGGAAAGAGAAAAGGGAAGAGGAAAAGATATAAACCTGTATATATGTATATGTAAGATAACTAAAAAGAACACTGCTGAATGTATTCGTTATTGAGAAAGAACAATCAGTACTCATATGATTAGATCAATCTAGCATGTCTATATCTGATAATGTAAGAAACCATTTTAAAGATAACGATGCACAATATTGCAACCATTGTCAAGCTTCTATCTACCGGTTGTGTAAACCTGCAATGTTGTGTATTTACTCTAGTCATTTGCTTGTCTCTTTTGCTTGTTGTTTTTACTATATATGTTGTCTTTTTTGTTGTTGTTGTTGTTGTTTTTGTTTGTTTTGTTTTTCTTCGCTCAAATAAAATTAAAAAAAATAAAAATAAAAATAAAAGGCTGTACTTGTTTAATGTATCCAACTTTGTGAGTTTGCAGAAAAGGACCCAGCTTGTGAGACCATCATCACCATTAATACCATAAATATATACATCATTTTCCAAAGTTTCCCCCCATCCCTTTATTACTACTACATACAGCAGAGGTAGAAATTAATATGCAATCAAAGAGGGATTGGGCCCTCAAGAAAGTCAGCAAAGAAGATGAGACACACAAAGATTTTGACTGGAAGTAAACATGAAGTGATCCAGGCCATAAGATGGAAATGCAATAACCAGGCCTGCAAACCTCCCTAGAAACAAACAGCCAATTGAAATTATACGGTAAGTAGTATCACCTGCTCCAGTGGGCCCAGCTAGCCATCAGATGATCAGGTGGGTGGCCAGAACATCTGGACCATACTCCTCTCCCTTTCCAAGATTGCCTTTGCTTTTGCCATATACCCTTGGTACCTGACTCATTTCCCAATTGGATCAATATTAGTTAATCAACTATACTTGCAATACTATAGGTTGATTGTAGTTTGACCCGTGTTGTGATTTTGCTGTATAAAATATCCCTGACAAAGAGCTTTGGTGGCCACCCACTTGAGATCTTTCCTAGAAATCCAGTTGCTATTCCTTCTCTCCTTATTCCAAATAAAACTGTAACTGGTTCCTTTGTTTCACTACTTCATTCTTCAATTTTATGAGACCACGAACTCAGCACATCTCACATTTAATAGACTGGAAGTTATTTTCCCTATCTTGTTAATAATAGAATTATTTTCGTTAATTTATGTGTCTCTGGCAAGAACACTCAATATAAGGTCTACTCTTGTAGCAAATTTTAAGTATGCAGTACAGTATTGTTAGCTGTAGCATATCTCCAGAACTTATTTATCTTGTTATAATGAAAGTGTTGTACTCTTTACGTGTCACCTCTCCATTGTCTTCTCATCCTACCTCCTGCCAATTAGCATTTTACTCTGTGTTTCTATGGCTTTGACTATTTTAGATTCCATACATAAGGAAGATCATGCAGTGTTTGTCTTGCTGAGTGTGGCTTAATTCACGTAGCATAATCTCCAAGTACATTTACCTTGTTGCAAATGGTAGGATTTCTTTCACTTGTAAAGCTGAGTAATACTTCATTGTATATGTATACATTTTCTTCATCCATTCATTGATAAAATATGCTTAAGTTATTTGCATGCCTTGGCTGCAGTAAATATGGAGGTATGTATTTCTCTGCCAGATCCTGACTTCAATTCCATCAGATATATACCCAGAGGTTGGCTCACTGAATCATATGGTAGATCTAGTTTTAATTTTTTGAGGAACTTCCATACTAGTGTCCATACTTCCATAATGGTTGTACCAATTTACATGTCCAATAGTGTTTAAGGCTTTCCTTTTCTCCACACCTTAACACTTGTTACCTTCTGTCTGTTTTGTTTTCTTTTGCTTTGCTGAAAGCCATCCTAACAGATGTGAGTGATAGCTCATTCACAATTTGCATTTTTTTCTGATGGCTAGTGATGGTAAATTCATTTTGGCCACTTAAAAAATCTTTTGGGAAGAAATCTGCCCATGTGTCAGTCATGAAACAGTATTTTGTTATGCGACTGAGTTACATAAGTCGTGAGTTCCCCGCACATTTTAGGTATTTACCCTTTACAGATATATAGTGTATGAGTATTTTCTCCCATTCTGGAGGTTAACTTTTAATTTTATTTACTTTTTCCTTTGCTGTACAGAAGATTTTTAATTTTATGTAGTCCCATTTATTTCTTTCTTATTTTGTTGCCTTATTCAAAAATCATTGCCAAAACCAATGCCAAAAATGTTTTCCTCTAAATTTTCTTACAGGAGTTTATGGTTTTAGGTTTTACCCTTATGTTAACATCTTTATACATCTTTATACTTTCACCACCTCTTTTTTTCTTTTCACTCCTTTCCATTCTCTTCTTCCTGCCTCTTTTTCTCTTCCCTTTACTATCCTCCTTTTTCTTCTGTATGTTCTCCTTCTTTCACTCTTCTCCTTCTTCCCATAACTCCTTTTCAATTCTGCGTGTGTGTGTGTGTGTGTGTGTGTGTAAGACACAAGAAAGTTCAGGTTTGAAACAGGAATAAAATCTGATACTCTCATTACTTAGACCAACCACAAATAATCATTCTGTAACCCTTAAGAAACACCACCTGCTTTTTATTCCAGTCCAGTTTTAATTGTTTGCTGTCTTTTTGTATTAAGGTTTGCAAATTTCTGTAATAATCTGCTGGGTGATTATGACCTCTTCTCACTTGTATAAGTAAACATTGTAGCTTATGATTTGTTTGTCCATATTGGGCTTTTTATTAACTCATGTTCTGTTGCTTTTTCATTAGTCTGATATATTTTCATTTCAGTCTTATCTGATTTTTGTTACCACACATTTGTGGTCTGGTCCTTTATAGTCTGATCTTTCACTTGTTCTCCTGATAATTACTGAAGCTTTGTGGCTGAGGGGAGGGGGCATATTCACTTTCTACTGCTTTATTATAACAAATTACCACAAATTCAGAGGCTTGCAGCAAGACAAATTTTTCTGTTACATTTGTGTAATATAAGCCTGACACAGACCTCTCTGGCTAAAATGAAGGTGTTGGCAGGGCTGTGTTCCCTCAGGGGGATCTGTGGGAGAATCCCTTTCCTAATCTTTTCCAGTTTCTAGAGCTACCTGCATGCCCGGGCTCATGGCCCCAGTCTTTCATCTTCAAACCAGTAATGTGGCACCCTTGGGTCCTCCTCTATCTTCTATTCTTTAGGGCCCTTGTGATTGCCAACAGCTTGATCCAAGCTTTTTTTCTTTATTTTAAGATCAAATGCTTAGTTAACAGCGTAATTTTCATCTGTAGTTTTAGCCCCCGCCCATTGTTACATAACCTAGTATATTAAGAGGTACATGTGCACTATTTGGAAAGACTTCTAGTAACAAGTTCTGTCTATTCAAGTACTAGAAAAAAATCATACTTCTGGAGGAAGCATCTTCTTTTCTGGAAAAATTACTGTCATCTCAGAGCTTAATTACTGCTTTACAAAATCCCACAACAACAAATCCTTCTGAAAACATTAGGCAAAAAAGAAATGGATTCCCTGAAATTTTGTAATTGATGGTATCAAACTATTACTCTTCCTCCCTCCTTCCCTGTCCTCCTCTCAACTCCCCTCCCCCACCCCTTTCCCTTCCCTTTTCCTTCCTTCCTTCCTTCCTATACTGGAGATTGAGCCCACAGCCTTCACACTGAGGCCACACCTATGAACCCTTATTGCTATTGTCATTATTATTCATTTTGAGACAGAATTTCACTGAATTGCTCAAGCTGCTTTCAAACTTGCTATCCTCTTGCCTCAGCATTGGACTGTTAGGATTATGGGCATCCACCACCATGCCCAGCTGTGTTTCTTTCTTCTTTTGGGTTCTACAAACTTGTTACTAAATGTATTAGGTTCTTAATAAACTATTATTTTTCTGACTTCACAAATAACTTGAAATAATTCTATTTAAGACACTTTAGCAATTATATAAATGGGTTTATTTTTCAAAAATTCAAATGATATAGAGTAAAATAAGCATATCATCATATTTTGGTGACTTTATTTTTGTTTGTTTATTTGGCCTTCAACTAGTGAAATATAACCCAGGATGTATTCAAGCTCTCAATGATCCTCCTGCCTCAGCCTCCAGAGTGCTGAGATTACAAATGTACACTACCATGCCCAAGTTTTGGTGACCATGTTTTTTTCACCTTTCCCATTTTTTTATTTTAAGGACAAAAAACAGAAAAATCAAGAGGCAAACAACAACAGATCAAAACTAACATCAACAACAACAAACATTAGTGATATAGGATTTCAAAACAAAATGATAGAAATTTAGCAATGGTTGTGTTTTTTTAAAGTTCCAACAATGGTTGTTATGTTGCATATTATTATCTTCAAAATCATTGCTCAGGTTACCAGATACAGGCATGCAAGACTGATCAAACAATATAATTTTCCATTGAGCAGTTTCTCTCTCTTTTACTATATCTTTTGTAGCTTTTGGATCTTATTTACTTTCAGTTTCTACACTAGTGAGACAATATGGTGTTTGCACATACAAGTCTGATTTTTTTCACTTACAAGTATGGTTTCTAGTTGCATCCATTTACCTACAAAAGCCTTGAGTTTATCTTTCTTTATGATTGAGTAGTACTCCATTGTAGAAAAATACCACGTCTTTTTTATCCATTTCTCAGTTGATGGGCATTTGGATTGTTTCCAAGATCTGGCTATTACAAGTTGTGCTGCTATAGACATGGGTGTGCATATATCAGTGTGGTATGATGTTTCTAGTTCTTCTGGAAAAATACCCTGAAGGGAAATGGCTAGGTTGAATGGAACCTCGAATCCTTGTTTTCTGAGAAATCTCCACACTGATTTCCACAGTGGTTGTACCAGGCTACACTCTCACCAACAATGGAGACGTGTTCCTTTTTCCCCACAGCTTCACCAGCATTTGTTATTCGTTAATTTCTTGATGCTAGCCACTCTTTGTGGAGTAAGAGGATATCTCAGTGCTATTTTAATTTGCATTTCTCGAATGACCAATGATGTTGAACATTTTTCATATATTTATTTGCCATTTGCATTTCCTCATCTGAGATTCGGTATTCATTTAATACCCATTTTAGGATTGAGTCTTTGAATTTGGGGAGCTTGATTGTTTTCAATTCTTTATATGTTCTAGATAAGTCTTTTGTCTAAGGAACAATTAGCTAAAATTCTTTTCCTAATCTGTGGGTTTTCTTTTCACTCTGTTGGTAATTTATTGCAATGTGCAAAAACTTTTTAAAAAGATGAGATCCCAGTTGATGATTCTTTCCATTAAGTTTGCTTTTTGTTCATGAACTCTTTGCATACCCCTGTGTCCTCAAGACTTTTATCTATTTTGTCTTCCAGTAGGTTTAGTGTTTCTGTCCTTTTGTTTAGATCTTTAATCCATTTTGACTTTAATTTAGTGCATGGTATTAGACATAGATCTAGTTTAAGTCCTTGGTATATAGGAATCCAGTTTTTCTAACACCACTTATTAAAAAGGCTATCTTTCTTCCAGGGAACGTGTTTGGCCTCGTTGTCAAAGATAAGGTAGCTGAGTGTGTTTGTAGTTGTGCCTTTATTTTCTATTCTGTTCCACTGATGCGCAGGTCTGGTGTTTTTTTTTTTTTTTCCCCAGTACCATGCTAATTTTATTATAGCAGCTTTGTAGTATAATTTTAAGTCTGGGATTGCGATGCCTCCTGCCTTGCCTTTGTTGCCCAGGATTGCCTTTGCTATTCTATGTTTCTTCTGGTTCCAGATGAATTTTAGGAATGTTTTCTCTAGATCTGTGATGTATACTAATGGTATTTTGATCAGGATTCAGCAAACATTTTTAAATGAATATTTCTCTTCTACTTTTTTTTTGTCTTTGTGTTTCAATTTGAGTAGTTTCAGTTACACTGTCTTTAAGTTCACTGAGTCAAATGTATACGCAACATTATTAAATTCATTCCTTGGTGTCTGTAGTTGTAGCTTTTTATTGCATTTCCATTTGAGCTTTATAGTTTCAATCTCTGCTAAAAAGCTCCCAGTCATGCATGTTGTCTACCTTTTTCACTAGACTCTTCAATATGTCAGACAATTGTTCTTTCAAATCCTCTATCTGATAGTCCTAAAATGGAATAATCTCATCCTGGTTCTGCTGATTAGTCTCAACAGCAGGTTGGGTTTCTCTTGATTTTTGGGAGTTGCATTTCATCAAATGCACAAAAACAAAAGACATCCTATGTAGAATGGCAGACTCTGAGTACACAGTGTTGATACATGTAAGTGGACATGCCTCTTACATTGCCATGCTTAGTGGGGAAAGAAGAGCCTAGCCAGCTCACAGTTGAGTTGGGCTTCATTGCTGTTGCTACAGTCACTTTCAGTAACTACTAGTTTCAAGTGCCTCTAACATGACTTTATGCCAGTGAAGTGGCCACAGGGCTTTTCTCAGTGTCCATGACACCCTGTGCTTCAGTGCTTCCCTTCCTGCCTGCATCTCAGAGGATCCTCTCCATGGTGCCTCCCCTCCCCAGTGAGGGACTGCTTCTGCATGCTCCTGGTGTTTGCCAGTCTCTTTGGGGAAACACGTTCACAGTCATCCTGGTGCAGCCTCAGTCTTAGGCAGACTGAATTTTGGCTCTCAGAACAGGACTTTTCTCAGGAATCATGACCCTCTCAGCACTAAGAGACTGCTTATAATGTGGTCCCACATGTTTTCCCAGGACAGTGGGATTTTTGTTATTGTGTTGTTATTGTTTTTCCCTATTCCAGCTTCATTGGGATAAATGTACATTTACATGGAGACTGCCACAAGGACATTGACTACCACATTGTTTTAGAGAAAAATTAGGCTAACATAAATATTCATCAACAGATATTATAGAGTAGATCTTTATGTAGTGATCTCAGGAGTTCCAAGATAAAATAGTTTTTTAAATGTGTAAAATGATATGTGCAGTGTACATGTTAAGAAACAATTCTGAAAGCATGAAACTGTGAAGTTGCCCTGAGGTGTCGTTTGTCCTGACCAACATGACCTCGGGACTTCTGACTTCCCAGCGCTTCAGTGTTTGACTTGGGGCAAAGGAACTTGTGTTCAAGGTGTCCATCTCCTCCCCACCCCTCTCTGCAAGTCTTTCTTCCCTAAAGATGTGCTGTGCCCTCAGATTCCCAGGGCACGGGCAGAAATGAATATTGAATCCTCATCTCCAAACTCTTCCACACCTCTCTGGATCTTCTATTGATACATATGTATCCATTGGTGCTTACTGGAGGAATGGATTTAACCCAAGATACAAAAATATATAAAAATTTACAAGATTGATTTGCAATGGCCATCCAGAGTCAGGTATGGAAGAGTACAAAAGACTGTGTGCTGTGAATGTGAAAGATCCAACTGAAGTCCTGGAGCTCAGTGTAGCGTCCCATGCAAGTCTGTTTCAAGAGACCCAAGAGTCTGCAATGCAAGGCTGAAGATTCTGTGCTGGAAGCCAGGAGACAACATCCAAGTTGAAGGTGAAGACTGGGGCTCTTCCAAAGAAACAGAAGCAAGCCCTCCTTCTTCATTTCCCTTTCCTATCATTCAGGTGACAAGCTGCCCTAGGTCTTCCACGCTCAGGACTATGCTGATCCAATTTAGTTGGGCATATCTTACTGAAGTTGACACAGTCAGTTTGCTATCACACAAGCCCTTAACAGGAATGAAGTTCCCTTTGTTCTGGACTTAGGCACACCTTTCTATTTCCTTTGATCTATCTATCTTTCTTTCTTTCTTTCTTTCTTTCTTTCTTTCTTTCTTTCTTTCTTTCTTTCTTTCTTTCTTTCTCTTAATACTAGAAAACCTCTAGTGTGGGTACAAGGAGCCCTGCTTTATCTCTTATTTTTGTTTAACAAATTTTCAGAACCCTAAGCTTCCTCTCTCCTTATCCTTTTCCCCAAATAAATGTTACATTTTTGGAAATATATCCATGAAAACTTACATTCCATTCTTCCTCCCTTCCACCTTGCTATATCCATCTTCAGAGACAAGGAAATGGAATACACCACCTGCTAGAAACCATCACAAAAGAATAAGGGAACAGCTTTTCCTTGCTTTGTGGTTTGTGGCTTCTTTATTTTTTTCCTGTACTTGGGTCTTAACATTAACTGGCTAAATTGTCTGTGTTTTCTTGCTCCAGTCTGAGAACTGTAAAATTACTGCATTCTGATTAATATTTTAAGGTAAAGTTCATATTTTAAATTAAATGTCATTTAGTTATATGTGGAAATATGGCATCCAGCCAAGTTTCTCATTAACTTCCAAGACACCTTGAGGAAGACTCAGATAAAGTTGCTAGTGCAGTATGTAATTATATCTGGGACCTACTTGAATATGACCAAACAGTATTTAAGTATCTTAGTATCTAAATCATTAGCTGGCATGTTCATAAAAGTAATGACTCGAATTTTATTATTTCTCACTACTTGTATGCACATCTGGCAGATTTCATTTTTCAAAGAAGGTTGTAATAATGTATTCTACCCCAACCCTCTTCTTAAAGTATGACCTTTCCATGTCATTGGCATGAAAATAAAAAGTCCCCTTTCCCTGCATCTGGGCACCTTTGTGCCTTGGCCAAAAAAGTGTGGTAGGAGTGACACTGTGACATCTGCAGCAGTGAAAGAACAAAGTTTCTCCTAGACATATCTTAGCACGTTTGATCTTGGTACCAGTTTGCCATGCTGTGAGGAACCCTTGGCCATGTGAAGAGACCACCTGTAAGTATTGTGGCTGGCCGACAGCACCAACCCCTGGACTTGTGAGTGAGGGACAATTCAAGGGACTCCAGCTCCTGTTACCATCTGGCTGCAACCTCATGAGAGACTCAGTGAGAATCATCCAACTCTGCCTACCCCGTACCAAGAACTGTGAGTGGTAACCATAAATGATGTTTTTTAAAAATGCCATTGCATTCAATGAGATTTTTTTTTTTGACAAACATAGATAACTAAAACAGCACACTGATCTTGAGACAAAACAACCCTGAATTAGAAAGCTAAAGGTTATGGAATCACCTGCTTATAGTTTTACTGATGCTGATGCTAATCTTGTCTATCCATCTCTTTACCTTGCTACAAATGCTTGGAAAACATGAGCTTTCTTGAATTTAGATACACATATATGCAAAATTCTACTTCAAATTAGCTGTCCAGGATAGTGCGTCTACTTGGAGGACTAAGAAAAGCAAGTGTTGGCCTTTCCTGGGAGATGCATGTTTCTTGGTTTTATAGCAGCAAGCATGTGATTCATTCATTGACTGGGAAGATATGAATGAGGCTACAAAAATCAGAGAATGGACAAGTAGAATACCCTTGACTAGAGTCAGGTGAATGAATCTGGAAGTACTTAGGATTCTGCTCACTTCAGAATCCAGCCTGCTTCTAAATATTTTCCTCCAATAGTAAACCATCTAAAACATAGTAGTTTAAAACATTTCTTTAGCTCACTATTCTGTGAGTCAGCAGTTTTTGCTGTGCTTAGTGGGACAGTTGTTCTGATCTCAGATGGAATTTCTCATGTGTCTGTCCTCAACTACAGGCACAGACTAGCAAATGATGAGGGAAATGGGCAGAAATAGGCTGCATTTCTCTTCTCCAGCATGTTAGCTGGGGTGTGGTCACATGGCAATGACACAGGTCCAAGCAAAAGGGCAGAAGCATCTAAGGTGCTCCTGGCCTAAGCCTAGAACAGACATGCTGCCACTACTACCACTCTGATTGGCTCCAGTTCCATGGCCAGCTCAGATACAGGGGATGGGGAAAACCATCTTTCCATGAGAAGAGCTGAAAAGTCATATTGTAAAGGGGACTGGACACAGAAAAGGTAAAAACATTGATTTGTGCAATAGTTCAGCACTGGTGTTGGTTGACCATTTTGCAGGCTCTGTGGATCAGGTCCTGTAGAAAAGTCTGATAAGAAGTCAATGCAGCTAGGTGCTAGACACTTCCCGATAAGGGTGAAATCATCCTCAAAAAAGATACAACTAAGTTTGTGGACACTTCTCACACCACATATTCCACAGATATTGCAGTTTGTATTTTTGTAATGCTTGCCTGCTTCTTAACATTAACATTTCCTTTTTCATATCCAACTTCATTTGAGTTCTTCTTGTGGTGGATGATTGAGTTCCATAGAATATACTGTAAATGTTGGCAATTATTAAATCCAATGTGAATGAATAAGGAAGGAAGAGGTAATTTCAATCTTCAAAACTTCTATGTGATGGTGCAAATGGAGCATCACAATTACTTTAAGGTACCTAGAAGGGGATTTCAAGCAACCGCTTTCCTCATGGGATGAATTGATCAGGAAAAATTATTGCATGTGGGAGACAACTGACTAGTCATATGCATTATGAAGTATGAGGTATACAAGAGATAAGATAAAACAACAATTAAGAGTACAAAATTAGATACTCAAAGATGGAGTCAAACTTCAAGAAGAACTTTAATCTTTTATTTTGTAAGAATAAATTCTGTTTTGTTTTTAGTGCTGGGTATTGAACTCAGGACCTCATGTGTGCCAGGCAAAGGGCTATACCATTAAGCTATACCTCAGTCTGTGAATCAATTATTTCCAGGCATAGTGTTGCTCGCCTGTGATCCTAGTACCCAGGAGGCTGAAGCAGAATGATCGCTGTGAGTTCGAGGCCAGCTTGGGCTACATAGTGAGACCCTGTTTCAGTAAAACAAAAAACAAACAAAGAATCAATTTTTTATAGTGTCTGCTCTCTTTATAACCACATAATGGCCTCTACATAATGTTCTAGCAATTAGAAGCACATAATTTCTTTAACTATTTTCTTAAATACTCATGTTGTCTAGTTGTTTTTTTTTTTAATCATTAGAAATAGTGCTACAGAAAACATTTCCCAACACAGTATATTCTTCCTGCTCTTCTATATATACTACCCCACTTCAAGTGGGGTAGAGAGTTGTCCAGTTCAATGCCAAGAACAGTACCTGACATAGATTAGGTGTCTAACTATGTATTTTGGTATCTTCTTAATGGGCAGGGTTTTCATCATATTTTAAATTCCTACTCAGGTCAGATTCCCAGGTGTCCAAGAACTTGGAGTATTCGTATTCAAATATGTCTTTCTTTACCAGAAGAGCAAGTTTGCATTCCTAGTTTTTCCTTAGTTTAAAAAACCTGATAGAGGCAGTTACCAACCAAACTTCCTTTCAGTTTTGTTCTCTAAGAAAAAAACATGAAACTAAATTTGAGTGGCGCTAACTGTATTAGAAAGGACAGAGAAAGGAAGAACATTAACATTTCCTGTTACCTACTGCATAGCAGGCACTGTGTAAAGCATAGTATTTACATCATCTCATGTCATCATCATAACACCCAATAAATAGATGCAGTTATGCCTGTATTTAAGTGGAAATTCAAGCTTCTTGGAGATTATGCAGCTTGCTCAATTCTGGTGTCACCACGTTGGCTAATGGTGGAGCCACAATTTGAGTTCAAATTTATCTGACTTCAAGGCACTTGAAAACTTCTAATTTTGGTCCATATTCATCCAGGTTTTCAGCCTGAGGCCATGATGTTAAAAACCCAGGCAACAGCTCCAGAACCTTATTCAGGGGTGATTGTCTCTGTGGACTGCTGACCTGTTCTATAGGAATTTGGTGCTCTATGTTACCATGATCTTTTCCCTCTTTGAAAATTATTAGGGAAGCAGCAGTATCTTTCCTTGTGTTCATGAGATATTCTGTCTTTACTATTTGATTCAGTTCTGAGCCTTGCAATACACTAACAGGTTGGGGGGGCGATTCCAAGAGATTCCAAGAGTTTCTCGCTGTGAGCACTTTTTGCTTTGGGAATGCTGCTAAGGCACTCAGCTTAGATGTCATTCACAGTCTTGTTGTGAGACACTCAGTGCATTGTGACTTAGGTCCTTTCATTTAATAGCCCTTGTCAGCACTACCCTGGCCCCCTTCCAGCTAAGTTCAGCAAGTAGCCATCATCTACTGAATGCCTCACACCACTTCAATTTTGGATCCCAGAAGGCGTAACTGGGCAATTTGTCAATGTTTTTGTTTCATCAACCTAAAAAGTTTGTTTACTGTTCATATCTGAAGCTAGAGATCTGAATCCTTCAAACTGTAGTCCTTGATATTCTTTCTTATTTTCTGCCTTGGACCCCAGGCATCTCTATGGCTTTAGATCACTGCACCCATTGGAAAAGAAGCTCTTGAACTCAGATGGCCAGATATTGACTCTTACCAAAGTCTTTCTGGGCCATTTTCTGTGTTATTGTTTTTTTCTATTACCTTGTATGGATATCCCGATTTAGCTAGAAACTGAACCCCTTTTTATCTTTTTGTTTACTTTTCTTCACTATATTTACTTGACCTGAAAGGTGAGTTATTGCCATTTCATCCAGGAATCTAACTATGCCCCTCTCTTTCTACCTTCTTGTTGGTTTTTGGCTTGCTTACTTTCAAATCCTAGCAAAGCTTGGGATTAATGTCTCTAGGTTGTGTACCCACACTAAGTCTTGACACTGAACATGTGAGGAATATTTAACGTCACTCAGGAGCCTAAGAGAATACACCAAGTCCATATCACACTTTATGCTATGGGATGTTTTGCACTGTGGTGTCCTGTTTTTGTAAGAGTGGACCCATGAGTGAACTGTGTCTTTGATGAGAAGTAATGACATACAGCCATGTGACCTCTGCAGTTTGACTATTGTTGATACACAACTTCAGTAGATACTAAAGCAGATGATACCTCTGGGTTTGACACCACTTCTGTTTCTGTTTAGGGTCACAAAGCAACTTTTTTGCCTCAATTTTATAGGTTCAGCTCTGTGGCAGGGGGTAAATGGTCTGGAGTGATTGGACAGGAACTTATTGGAAAATGCAGTAAACTGCAAAAATAAACCTGACCTCATTTCAATCAGAAAAACAGCCTGGCTTTTTACAAAATTCTAGGCATTGCCTGAGGATTGATTGATTTGCCTTCCGTGGGTGATACTAATAGAAATAGGCCATTTCTTTCAGTGATATTGTCATCCACGAAGTGCCATCTCTGAAATACATGTTCCTGGCCCACATTATATTACAGGGTTCTGGACACTGTGTATTTGACATAAGCCCCTGCTGATATGCTGTACTTTTTCTCTTTTTCACTTTTTTCATTACAACTAACATAGGAGGTGTTGGGGCATCTTGCCATGTGACTCTTTCTTATGATGACCTGATGACTTCACCCCGAAGTAGCTTTCATTTCCATATTCTTTTCTCTTTTCACCCTCATTGAGACATCCATGCTTCTTATAGAGGGATGAATAGTTGCCTGCTGACCTCATCTACCTTTTATCTTGGTTTTCTTCCACTGCTACCAGGGTGTCTTCCAAAGAGCATATATCCATCCTGCCATTCACTTGTTTAAGACCTTGATCATGAAATTAGAGCCATACTCTTAGGATAACATCCTAAGCTTCCACAACTGCAACCTTGGTCTTTCTTTCTTTCTTTCTTTTCTTTTTTTTTTTGATTATCTCTTAGTCTTCCCATGCTGCGCATAGATAACATCCCTGGCAGATACACAGCAGGAAGACTTCACACAAGGATAATATCCCCACAAAATTTGCTGAGCAAAGTAGAATTGAAAGAGACCTAATTTTCTCACCCATTCAATATTTTAGCAAGTATTAGTTCAAATCCAGCTCAGCTTGGACATCTAGGCATCTATAAAATTTGCATATTAACCCTAGCTGCTGGTACTGGCTGCTCTTGGACTAAGCCTAGGACAATCATTGAGTTATCACTCTGGGCCTATTTTACCAGTAGCAGTTGTACCTAGTGAAGGGAGTACAGGCTGCTATTTTACACAATAATTCATGCAACCCTAGTGTTAGTGGTAAAGCCTCAGTCGTGATAGCTGAGGGATGTAGGAAAGGGAGGGGATTGGATTATTCCAGTTTATGTCATCATTAAATTTAGAGATTGAGGAGTAACAACAATTTTTTTAATTAAAGGTAAAAACATGCTAGATCAGGTAGAAAATAATGATCTTTTTGAGGTTAAAGCCTAACACTATGAACTAGTCTTGTCCAAAGGATGGCCTTGGTGCAATTATACAGTGTGTTCTGGTCACCTCCTTGGGAGAATTCTGAGCCTAATCCAAGTTTTTGGGATCCCTGCCTTGGGTAGAGTTATTATGATGGTCCTAGTTGGTATTCCAGCTCTTTTCCTTGCCTTGGCCTAAAATACACAGTATTTAACCTTTAATGAGTTTATTTTTACTTTGGGAAGATGTGCTGGTTAAGCCCTGTGTGTGTGTGTGTGTGTGTGTGTGTGTCTTTTTTTTCTAATGCAATTATATTTGATCTCTCAAGAGATAACTTAAAAAGTTAAAAACACACCTGCAGTAATACTCTTGACATTTTCATCTTTTACAGCCAGTTTTCAAAACTGCAAAGTGAATAAATACATTTGAAGCTCTTTGGAAATGCCTTGTCAGGAAATTTTAGAGAAAAGTGTCTTTAACTGACTAGGGGGCACACAAATTCAATTTAAATTCCGAAGTGTAATCGAGTTAAATGGCTTTGTGTTTTCAATTTTCTTTTGGATTTTTGATGAAGAAGAAGAAGAATGAGAAGGAGATGGAGGAAAAAATAAAAACTTCTAAGCAATTACTTTTCCTTTTGAAATTTGAGTTGTGATGCCATTGGCATTGTCTTAGTTACTTTTCTCACTGCTGAGACAAAATACCTAACACCCAAGGTTAAAGGAAGAAAGATTTATTTAGCTCACAGTTTGTGGGGGTTGCAGTTCATAATTGGGTGGCTCCAAGACAGGGCGGCTTGGTAGACAGGCATCACAGAGAACAGTTCACAATGCCTATGAGGTAGAAAAAGTAACAAGGGAGTTTAACAGCATCTTTCTACCCCTTTTGTCTTATCCAGACTATAGGGATTCGGGTGACACCAATCAGTGGGCTGATTTAGTAACCATACACCCTTAATTGCACCATCGCACACTCTAGATACTGACAAATCCCTGTGACTGCATGAAGTTTTGGGGAAACATCTAGACACAAACCATAAAAGGCATTAATGCCATTTTCCAAAACATCACCAATTTCCCAGAACTTAATGTTCATCTATATGTCCCAATTTAGCTAACTATTTGATCAGACTAAGGAATAAGTAGCACCTGCCTTCCTACTTCCAAACTCTTGCCTAGTTAATAGAAAACTGGAAGGCTAAATTTCTTCCTTGAACTTCCATAAAACTGTCATATCACATCAGACTCAAAGATCACTTTTTCAGGGATGAAAAATCTTTTCCTGAGGTGAAATAAAGATAGGTAAAAAGAAAACGGGAGAACTCATTTTTTGTCTCTCTTAAGTACTTAAAACTCTGGTCAGATCCCTAATCAGCTCTGTGCATAGTGTTAGTTATTCAGGAAAAATTAGCAAAACAAGGTTTATTAGTGCTAAGTTTATCCACCTTGTCTCATACCCCTTCAAGACTGAGAACATCAAGATAACAGTAACTCAGGCAATTTTCACAGTTTGCAAGAATACTCAGTTGCCAGTTTTTTCAACATGCAATTCCTTCAAAACAACACCTAGAAGTCTCAAAACCTATAATAATTTCAGGTTCCAGGAAAATCAGAACTTTGCAGACGACCCTATGATAAGATCACCTCCCCCAAACCAAAGTAAGAACTGTCATCCTATGTGAATTGAATTACCCCTCAAACCATGAGAATTCCTCCAGAGCTATGAGCCAGGACAAGGATAATGATCAACCAGACCAGACAGACGCTTACCCATCTCAGCTGATCCACAGAAGTTGGCCATGTGCTTTGATGAGTGGACCAGTCTGATCCCCCACATCGGGTACTCAAGCTGAGGTCCTTTCCTACTCCACTTTAATTTCTTAAGTGTATCTAGTAAATCTGCCTATGCTTCATATTGAAATTCTTTTTCTGTGACATGTGTGACACAGTGTTCCTGTGAATTCACATCACTTTATACGTGTTAGAGCTCAACCACTTTTTATTTTTGTAATTATCTGTTTCATGTGTCCCATTTTCTTAAACTGTGATATTCTTAAGAGCAGAACCAAGCCATGTTTATCTTTACCTATTATACAGGTCATGGAGCAGAGCACGTGGTCATGGTGGTTATTGAATGAATACTGGTCAGCATCTCTATAGATACATAGTCTGGAAGCAATGCCTTTGAAAAGCATTGTATAATTATAGCAGAGGTCCAATGGTAGAAAATCTTAGATCATATATTCTAGAATTTACTATTCACTTAATGTTAAGGACCAAATGTTTGTATCCCCCTAAAATTCATATGCTGAAGCCATTAGCCCACATGTGACTGTATTTGAAGATAGGCCTGTAAAGAGTTCTAAAAGCTAAATGAGGTCACAATGGTGATAGGTCTGGTGCCCTTAAAGAAGAATATCAGAGTTCCCTTTTTCAGGAAACAGCAAGAAGTCAGCTCAGTAAAACAGAACCAATTGCCTGCTAACTTGAAAGTCTTGGACTTTCTAGCCTCTTGTGAGAAAATAAATGTCTATTGTTTAAACCACTCAGTCTGGTATTTTGTTATTGTAGTTTGAGCTGACTAATACTATATGTATTTGTAAATAGACCTTTATACAACTCAGCTCATTCAGTAAGCTTTGACTTAAAAGACATTGATGTGTTATGTCTGACATGTTACTGCCAAACATCTAGCATTAGTGAACAATAAACAACCATATTGTAATTCCTTTTTTCTTTTCTTTTTTTTAAATATGAAGACTTTTTCTATTTTCCCACTCTAGAATAATTTATTTTATTTTTACTTAGAAGGGAAAAAAAGCAGAAAAATCAAGAAGCAAACAAACAATTAAAAATAACAACAAAAGCAAAATGACAACAACAACAACAATAAAGCAAAGCAGATATAGGATTTCAAAACAAGAAGATAAAAATTTACCAGTTGTTATATTGCTTACTGTTGTCCTCAAAGTAATTGCTTAAACTACCAGATACAGGCATGCAAGATGGATCAAATCTAATTTTCCATTGAGCAGTTTCTTTATCTTTTACTATATCTAATGACTTTTGGATCTTATTTACTCTTTCAGTTCCTTACACTAGTGGGACAATACAGTGTTTACACATGCAAGTCTGATTTATTTCCCTTATGAGCATAGTTTCTAGTTGCATCCATTTACCTACAAAAGCCTTGAGTTAATCATTCTTTATGGCTGAATAGTATTCTATTATATGAAAATACCACATCTTTTTATCCATTCATCAATTGATAGGCATTTGTGTTGTTTCCAAGATCTGGCTATTACAAATTGTGCAGCTGCAAACATGGGTGCACATATATCAGTGTGGTATGATGTTTTCATTTCTTCTGGGAAAATACCCTGAAGGGAAATGGCTGAGTCAAATGGAACCTCTAATCCTAGTTTTTTGAGAAATCACACTGATTTCCACAGTGGTTGTACCAGTCTATATTCCCATCAACAATGGAAATGAGTTCCTTTTTCCCCACAGCCCCACCAGCATTTGTTATTGGTTAATTTCTTGATGTTAGCCATTCTTTGTAGAGTAAGATGATATCTCAGTGTTATTTTAATTTGCATTTCTCGAATGACCAATGATGTTGAACATTTTTTCATATATTTATCTGCCATTTGTATATCTTCATCTGAAAACTGTATAATCATCTCAGATGCCTGTTTTTGGATTCAGTCTTTAAATTTGGGGGTCTTGATATTTTTCAATTCTTTATATGTTCTAGATAACTGTCCTTTGTCTGAGGAAGAGTTGGCAAAAATCTTTTCCCAATCCATGTGGTTTTTTTCCACTCTGTTGGTAATTTCTTTTAATGTGCAAAAACTTTTTAATAAGATGAGATCTCAATTTTGATTCTTTGAAGTACCTCCTGTGCAATTTGGTTTTTGTTCATAAATTCTTTGCCTACCCCTATGTCCTCAAGATTTCTACCTACTTTGTCTTCCAGTAGGTTTAGTATTTCTGCCTTAATATTTAGATCTTTGATCCATTTTGACTTTAGTTTAGTGCATGGTGATAGGCATAGGTCTAGCTTAAGTCTTAGGTATGTAGAAATCAAGTTTTTCCAACACCACATATTAAAGAGGCTATCTTTCTTCCAGTGAACATGTTTGGCCCCTTTTTCAAAGATAAGGTGACTGAGTGTGTTTGTAGTTGTGTCTGTGTCATCTATACTGTTCCATTGATCCTCAGGTCTGTTTTTCTTTTGTTTGTTTGTTTGTTTTGTTTTGTTTTGTTTGCCAGTACCAAGTTGATATTTTTTATAGCTATTTGTAACATAATTTCAAGTCTGTTGCCAATCTGCCTTTGCTATTCTAGGTCTCTTCTGGTTCCAGATGAATTTTAGGAATGTTTTCTCTAGATCTGTGAGGTGTGCTAATGGTATTTTGATTAGAATTGCATTAAACCTGTGTAACAGTTTTGGAAATATGGCCATCTTCACAATGCTCGTTCTTCCTATACATGAACAAGGAATATCTTTCCATTTTCTGAATTCTTCTTCAATTTATTTTTTCAGAGTACTGTAATTTTCAATGTATAAGTCTTTTACTACCTTTGTTAGATTGACTCCTAAGTATTTCATTTTTTTGATGTTATTATGAAGGGTGTGCCTCCCCTGATTTCTCTCAGAGTGAGTTTATTGTTTATGTACAGGAATGCTGTTGACTTTTGAGTATTTATTTTGTAACCACCTATGCTGCTGAATTGGCTTATTAAGTTTAGAAGTCTGTTGATGGAGTTTTTGGGGTCTTCTATGTAGAGTATCATGTCATCTGTGAATAGTGATAATTTATTTCTCTCTCTTGTCTAATTGCTCTGACTAATGTTTCCAGAACTATATTGTATAGGAGTGGTGACAGTGTAAAACCTTGTCTTGTTCCTGAGTTTGAAGTGAAAGCTTAGCCTGGTGTGGTGGTGCATGCCTTTAATCCCAGCTGAGGCAGGAGGATCGTTGTGAGTTCGAGACCAGCCTCGGCTTCAAAGTGAGTTCAAGGCCAACTTGAGCTGCATGTGAGACCCTGTCTCAAAAAATAGGGCCGAGGATTTAGCTCACTGGCCTAAGCACCTGACTGGCAGGTACGAGGTTGTGAGTTTGATCACTGGTACCAAAAAAAAAAAAAAAAAAGTGAAAACTTTCAGTTTTTGACCATTTAATATGATGGTAGTTGTTGATTTGTCATAGATGACTTTTATCTGATTGGAATAAAGGCCGTCTATTCTGATTTTCTCTAGGTTTTTTTTTTTTACCATGAATGAGTATTAGACTTTAACAAAAGGTTTTTCTGCATCTATTGTGATGATCATATGATTTTTGACTTTCACACTGTTAATATGATGTATTACATTTATTGGTTAGTGTATGTAGCATCATCTCTGAATTCCTGAAATGAATTCCACTTGGTCATGGTATGTAATCTTCTCGATGATTTGCTACATTCTGTTTGCTAGTATTTTACTGAGAATTTTTGCATCTATGTTCATTAGAGAGATTGGCCTGTAATTTTCTTTTTTGGTTGAGTCTTTCTCTGGTTTTTGTATCAGGGTAATATTTACCTCCCAGAATGAATCAGGAAAAAATGCTTTCCTTTCAATTTAATTACAGAGTTTGAGGAGTATTAGTATTAAGTCATCTCTAAATTTCTTGTAGAATTCACCTGTGAATCCATCAGGACTTTGACTGTTTTTTTGATGGTAAGTTTTTAATTATGTTTTCAATTTCATTAACTGATATTGGGCCATTCAGAAGTTTTGTATCTTCTTGATCAAGCTTTGGTAATTCATATATTTCTAGGAATCTATCCATTTCTTCTATGTTTTCAATCTTATGAGAGTAAAGGTTTTCAAAGTAGGTATTGATGATCTTCTGTATTTCCATAGGATCTATAGTGATTTCACCCTTTTCATTCCTTATTGCATGAATTTGAGTTTTTCTTTCCTTTTTTTTTATAAAGTTGGCTAGGAGTTTACCGATTTTATTTATTCTTTCAAAGAACCAACTTTTTGATTCATTAATTCTTTTTGTTGTCTTCTTAGTCTCAATTGCCTTAATTTCTGCTCTGAGCTTTATAATTTCCTCCCTTCCTTGGGTTTTGGGTTTGACTTGTTCTTTTTTTTTTTCCTAGAAGTTTGAGATGCAGCATTAGGTTGCTAATTTGTGCTTATTCTGTTTTCCTGATATGAGAATTCACTGCTACAAATTCCCTCTGAGGAGTATGTTCATTGTGTCCCATAGGTTATGGTAAGTTGTGTTTGTATTTTTGTTTGGTTGTATGTATTGTTTAAGCTCTTCTTTGATTTCCTTTGTGACCCATTGGTTGTTCAGTAGGGTAGTATTTAATTTTCATGTGTTTATGGAGCTTTTCCAGTTTCTTTTGTCATTAATTTCCAATTTCAGTGCACCATGGTCAGATAATGTGCATGGGATAATTTCAATTCCTTTGCATTTACTTAAGAATGTTCTATGGTCTAGTATATGGTCTGTGTTAGACAACATCCCATGTGCAGCTGAGAAGAATGTGTATTCTGATGTCGTTGGGTGGAACACTCTGTAAACGTCTACTAAGTCCATTTGTTCACAAGTTTGATTCAGTTCTGTTATTTCTTTGATGATTTTTGTCTAGTTGATCTGTCTCTTGTGGCAATGGGGTATTAAGATCCCACGTTAGTACTGTATTATCGCTTATTTGATTTTTCATGTCTGCTAAGATTTGTCTTACATAGTTGCATGCTCCCATATTTGGTGCATATATATTTATGATTGTTATCTCTTCCTCTTAATGCTTCCCCCCTGACAAGTATGTAGTGATATTCTTTATCTCTTTTGATCATTCTTGGTTTGAAGTTCACAAATAGAACAACTACCCCTACTTCTTGAGGGGGTTCCTGTCACATGGAGTATAGTTTTTCATCCTTTGACCTTCAGTCTGTGAATTTTGTTTTGAGTTAAATGTGTTTCTTTGGTACAGCATATTGTCAGATTTTGTTCCTTGATCCATGCTGCCAATCTGTTTCTTTTGTTTGTTGAACTGAGGCCATGCGCGTTAATGGTTGTAACTGGTATGTATTGGCTTATCTTTGCATTTTATCTTTCTGCTGTTGATTCCCTACTTTTCCCCTCTGTTTAATTGCTTGTCCTGCTTGTTTGTTTCTTTTTGCTATCGATCTTGGAATTGTGGTCATTTGTATCTCTTTCTAGAATGTCTTTCAGTGTTCTTTGTCAGGTTGGTTTGGTGGTCATGAACTTCTTCAGTTGCTCTTTGTAATGGAAGTATCTTATTTCTCCTTTGATTTTTAAAGAGTTTTTCAGGGTACATCAATCTCGGTTGGAAGTTGTTTTCTTTCAGGACTTGAATACTTCACTCCATGCTCTTCTTGACTTGATGGTTTGTGTTGAGAAGTCTGACATGATTCTGATAGGCTTCCCTTCATAGGTGGTCTGTTTCTTTTCCCTAGCAGATTTTAATACTCTGTTCTTACGCTGAATTTTTGGGATCTTGATTATTGTATGTCAAGTGTAGATTTGCTTTGGTTATAGCTAATTGGATTTCTATATGCCTTGCTTATCTGTATGGCTGGTTCTTTTCCCATGTTTGGAAAGATTTTTACTGTTTCTTCTGTAAATGGTCTTTTTATGTCATTTGTGTTGTCTCCTTTTTCATTGACATCTATCAGTCTTATATTGTTTCTCTTTGCAGCATCTTACAGCTTTTGAATTGTTGTTTCCTGATTTCCTGGTTATTTTTAAGAGATCTTTCCTTTCATGATCACTATGCCCAATCCTATCTTCAAGGTCTAAGAGTCTGTCTTCAATTTCATTTATGCAGTTTTTCCAGCTTTCAATGGAATCTTTAATTTCCTGGATATCTCCTTGAGTCTGTTTCATGTATTCTAATTGTTTCCTGTATTGTTCATTCAAGGTTTCCATCATTTTCCTATGCTCCTCTATTTCTTTTTTTTTTAATCTATGTCTTCTTTGGATATGCTCACCAATTCTTTCATTGTGTTTATCATTTCTGTTTTTACCTGAGAGATTATTTCTGACCTGACTTCCTGGAGTTGTTGCTTTACTTCTGTTGCTATCATTTCAGAAATTTCAGGTGTGTGATTTCTAATTTCATCCATGTCTAGGTCTCCTGTACTTGATTTGGATAGAGTAGAAGTTTGAGATCCCATTTTGTTCTTTTGTTTTGGCATTTCCTGTGCTCCTCCAAATCAGTCAGATGTCAAGTCCTAGTTGCTTCCTGCACTGGCAGCCCACCTAGCAGCAGGCCTCACTGAGGGTTCCCAGATGACTGCAGGTCACTGGATGCAGGTTCCCTATCTCCACATGGCTCAGAGATGGTTCCCAGGTATGGATGGGTCACTGAGGGTGGACTCCTAGTCTCCAAGGGGCTCACTGAAGGCTCCTAAATGACTGTGGATTGCTGGGCACTGACTCCTAATCCTTG
Organism: Dasyprocta punctata; assembly: GCA_004363535.1. Taxonomy (NCBI): domain Eukaryota; kingdom Metazoa; phylum Chordata; class Mammalia; order Rodentia; family Dasyproctidae; genus Dasyprocta; species Dasyprocta punctata. The sequence continues at coordinate 28,377 of RJWM01014591.1, read as the reverse complement.
TAGGCCTTACTGAGGGTTCTTAGATGACTGTGGGTCTCTGGGAGCAAACTCTCAGTCCTTATGGACTGCAGAGAGTTCCATGGTGCTGGTGGGTAATTGGATGCAGCTTCCCAGGCCCCAGAAACCTCACCTGCAGTTCCTGGGTGTGGGTGAGTCACTGGGCTCAGTTTTCTAGTCCCTACAGGCCTCACTGTGGGTTCCCTGATGATGACAGGTTGCTAGGCATAGACTCCCAGTCCCTGAAGGCCTCAGAGATGGTTCCTGAGTGTAGGTAGTTCTCTGGGTGCAGCTTCCCAGTCCCCAGAAACCTCACCTAAGGTTCCTAGGTGTGAAGGTGTCACTGAGCACAGCTTCTCCATCCCTACGGGCCTCTCTGTGGGTTCCCAGATGCCCACAGGTCACTAGGCACAGACCCATCTTGTAATTCCTACCTGAAGGTTAACATTTATCCAGCCTTCAGTATTTGTCAAAACTGAAGTATCAGTAAAGTCTATATTTAGAGGTCTTTCATTTCCATGTTCCTGGTTCCTACAGAATAGGACAAAGCCTATTCCTGCAGAATAGGACTTGCCATGCAACCTAAATGAATATATTCTAATAGATCTCTAGTGAACACATTTGACTACTGTCTAAGAGAGGTCTCTGTAAGGGGATGAACATCGAGCCTGGATTAGCTAGTGACGTGAAGCCAGGCACCATCATGGTTCAGTCATGCTCGAGAGATCATGGAAGGTCCCTATAACTGAAGATGACCCCTACTGCTTTATCCTCTTATCTTACCAGAGCTTAGGAACTTTTTGGTGCAAATGGCGCAGGGGTGAGAGACTGGTGCCATGGGCTATAAAAAGAATTTAGTGATTGCCAAGGAATATAGAAAAGTTATGAATTTATTGATACATTGCAAGAGAACGGTGGGCAAGGCCAAGAGAAGACTGTGCCATCAGAGGAAAGGCTGAGGTTTTTATATTTGGTATTAACTAGGGTGGAGGTGGGGGATCTGGAAACCACCTCAGAAATGCCTTCATCGGGTCATTGTGATTCTGTTGCCCATCCATCCATCTCAGTTCTAAGGGTTGCCAGGCATCATTTGAAGACTGAAATAATTGTTTTGTCCAAAAGGGTCCAGTGTCTTTGGTGTTGCTAGAAATAGTCCTTCTGTGTAAAATTAATTAACAAGTATGTAAAGATTGACTAATGTTAGTGATGAAAATTATTGGAATAAAATATACATGTTTATACTTGAAAGTGACTTTTTGGGTTATAGTGAGATGCAGGAAGGAATGGTATTCTTTAAGACAGGACAAGCAGCTCATCCAGTGATATATGCATAGTTTTTCTTGGATAGCTTACAGGGTAGAAAGTTAATGTTCTTCCACAGATTAATCACTCACCTGCAATGTGGCCTTTAAAGAAGCATTAGTAAAATAACCATGATTCGTTACACCTTGCTCTGGAAATACTGTCCGATTTACATATTAAATATTTAAACATAGTAAAGCCCCAAGTCATTACAAATCATGAGACATGTGAAATAGTCTTGATTTTAGCTCATCTCTAGTGGACCAATGAGGATGTCATGTGAGACGGACTTGGTGAGGCTGGTGTTTCCATGCAGAAATCAGACTTCCATAGCTTGAGAATACAGAAGCCTCTGTGACCTACAGAGTTTAATTATTCAGTATGGAGTGAGGCTGAGGTGGAGACATGTCTAGAAGTTGGAGGTGACAGGTACTGTAGGGAATGAATAGGAACTGCTCTGCCCTTTCCCAGAGAAAATGAGAACAGTCATCTGGTTGGAGGCAAAAAGTTGTTCCCTTTGCAAAGGAAGTTAAACTTGACCAACATCATTAAATGAAAAGAATATTTGTGCATTATTCTAACAACAAAGCAAAGGCAGTGAGAGGAGGGCTCCTGCAGTCTACCTCAGGGAACCACAGTGGCTCTGATGCTCTGGGGAGTTTTCTGTTCATTTGCAAATGCGATGACATTTTCAGCTTTTTGTACCAGGAATGGAAGCACCTTGGGAAGCTTGTGGTTGAATGCTTTCTCCCTAGAGAGTAGCAAATGAGGTTAAATCCATTTACTGATGGAGGCTCTGGGGGATGGGAAGCCTGGGAGGAAGGGCAGATTGCGTGTGTCGATGCCTTCTTCTAGTCTGAACTGATTTAGGGAAAAATGTTTTTATTTGCATCCTTCCTCCAGCCTTTGTTATTTCCTCCAGAGACAGCGGTATAAGACATGGAAAATATGTCTCCTTTGTACTAAACTATGGGGTAGTCGTGTGCCCTTGACCCAAGGCAGCAGGCCTGTTCATGTGACTATAACCAAGCTTCAGAGGATGGGGCACCTGTGCCCATCCAAGCTGGAGATGGAATTCAATCACAAGTTTGACACACAAAGGGAAGTGGGTAGAGGCCAAATAACCCCCTTGTGTTGTTAATGAAGCTGAAGATGATTCCAGAATGGCTCAGTGTGGCGGAAACTGTCTCACAAGATGGCTTTGATTCAAATAATCTTGGGCAGCTATGAAGAAAAAGTAAAGCGAGTTCTCTGCTTATAAACATCTCTATCACTTCCTGGAGCCAAAGATGTTCGAGCCCAGAGGAGACTCATTTGGTGCTGAGCCTCCCCACTCCATTCAGAAGAAACCCCGCAAACATCAAATGACTTCTGGAGTCTGCTCTGTGCTTTAGTGGTTATGCCTCTCGTGCTGGAATTCTGGACCCAACTACTGGCCTGAAGGTATTGACTGCAAACCAGGGATCAATGAATGTGCCTGTAACTAAGCTTCAGGGAAAAAATAAAATTAAGAATATTTTGAAGTGAGTATGAAAAAAGCTAGATTTTTTTTCCAGCTCATTAGATTATTGATACACTGGCAGATTTTCTGTTGCCTTAGGGGGTTTCAACCTTCTAACTAGTAGCTCTGTCATCTTCAAAATAAATCAATAAACAAATAACTAACAAAAATAGTACTGCTGCTACTGCCACTGCATATGGCACCTTTGCAGAAGCGAGCAAAAACGCCCCCTCTGGTGGTTGGATTTGAGAAAGACACCCTTTCCACTGCGCTGACCCACCACTGTGACAGGGAATGGGTTTGAGGAGGGGCTGGATTTTATTTCCCAAGCTCATCTCAGTCAGGCTTTCATAGGAGACAAACTGCGCCCTCAAATGCAGGAACCCTGTCACCAGCCTTAACCACCCAGGAAGTTAAGGGCAAACATGAGGAAGAGCGTATGTTTGCACAGGTACTTGGTAAGTTGTTGTGCCTCTTATCAATGCAAGTCTCACCAAGAGGTTGGAAGTGGTGGACCGTAGAGAGCATGCTTTATAGTGAAATTGTGTTTGGGCATCTGCATTGAAACTCACTTTGTTCATTCACATTCTTTATACTCTAGTCAACTGCATCCTTGAACAAGTTCTTTCCAAAATTGAACAGATTTTTTAGGGTGGGAATTTGGCTCAGGGGCTTAAGCGCCTGTCTGGCAGGTGCAAGGTTGTGAGTTCGATCCCTGGTGCCACCAAAAAAAAAAAAAAAAGAACAGATTTTCAATGGGTATTTTTTTGAGAAAAGTCACAAAAGGATATTATAAAATTCATATGTCAGGGCACATCTCAAGGAGAAATGTGGTCTCTCTGAGTCAGTCAGAGGTGACTTCTGCATGTGTAGCATGTTTAAGAGCCTCATAATCTAACCCTGGTGTTTGTTAGGACCACTCTATATGAGAGACAAGGAAATAGAAGGGCAACCACTGACAACAAGCTCACAGAAACAGGGCACATGACCCTCCAGGGACTGGTGACATAACTAACTCCTGACTTGAAGACTCTGCTCTCATTTGCATAGAAAGGAAGATTTACAAACCTGTTGAGTTATCTATGGTCCTCTCTTCTTACAAGACAGGGTATTTGAACTGAGACCTGAATGATGAAGACAGCAATCAATTTGGACTCCGTTTAAAGATTCCAAAAGAGCAACAGCCAGTGCAAAGGTTCTGGGGCAACCATAATTTTAGTGTATTCAAGAACAAACAAACATCAAAGAAATAAACAAAGCAAATATGTCAGTATGTTTGGATTTTGGTGAGGTAGCCAGAGCCATGGACAGAAGTCTTATCATGTTAAACAATAGCTGTCAGTGCCCACTGCATATCAAAAATGCAGGTGCTCAACCCACATTCTGATTCAGTTTCTGAGGTGTATATGAGGCACTGGTATTTGTTTTTCATGAAGCTGCTGCTCTTGTTATTGTAGGTTCTCCAGATGATTCCAATCATTGGTAGAAAAAAATCATTCCAAGTCTTAGATGCTATAGTAAGAAGTTTGGTATTTATTTTAAGAACAATGGAGAACCATCAACAATTCTAGGCAGGAAAGTAATATGAAATAATTTCCATGGTTAAAATGGCCCTCTTGCCTCTGTATAGAGAACAGACTGAAACAATAAAGGAAAGCGAGAAAGAGGAAAAGTATCAGAAGATCACGGCAAATATTCAGAGTCCTAGTCCAGTACAGAGAGACATGAACTATATTGAACTGTTGTGAGGGTGAAGTCCTTCACAGCACTGCCTAAAGTGCTTGCTTGTTGGTGGGTCTACTTTGAGGATATGGGAAAAGATAAATGACCACTGGATTTTGGTTGGAGCAATTTAGAGTGATGGAGTACCCTGAGGAGTAGTAAGGTTTTTGTTTGTGGGTGCTTCTAGTGAGAGAATGAAATAAAAATTATTTTCTAGCATGTCACCATTGGATATAAATCAGATTTCTAAGTTCGTTGTCTGGTCACCATTTGTGCATTCACATGGGAAATTTACAAGAGGTCAGAGCTATGCAGTAAAATTTGTGAGTTTACTTGATGTATGCTTGGTATTTCAAGCCATAGGATATGACTTCTTGTCTTAGTTACTTTTTACTCGTTGCTGAGACAGAAAACCTGACACCCAAAATTAGGGAAGGAAAGGTTTATTTCTTATAGTTCTTGGGAGTTTGGTCCATACTTAGTTGGCTCCAAGGCAACATGGCGTGGTGGGGCAGCCATTTATGGTGGCCTCCAAACAGCAAGGCAAACCTGTGACAGAGAGTGAAAGGAAAAAGATCCGCCTTCTTCCCACCCTTATTCTGTAAGTCGGCTCCACCCCTGGGTGGGTGCAGCATTCACATCACCAATCCCAGCACTAGACAACAAACCAATCACAAAGGCCAGGCTCAGCTCAGTCCAAATTACATGAGCCCTTGGCAGGACACAGGATCCAACCAATACATTTCTCAAGAGCACACATGGATGCAGTTTTGTTTTTGAGGTTTGATAATATTTAAGGGATCCCAGGTGAATTAGTGCTGTGGGGTGAATTACAATTGAGAATAATGGTTTTGTGCAGGATACTTTTACACTGATATTAAAATATTTTTCATTTTTAAAGGATATCTGAACTAGAAGAAAATAAATAGAAAGAATTTGCTATACATAAACTCTTGTTGATTGATTTTTCTCTTAAGAAAATTAAATGGAAACAGATATGAGAATGGTGTGAGAGTGGGGGTAGGAACAAATCTTTCAGTAACAGCATCCTGGGTCTTTTCCAGAGAGAAATCAACCAGCATAAGTTGTTGTCATCAGTTGCTGCCCCATCTCTGATTCCAGGCTGGTCCTTCCTAGCAGGAAATACCTAAGTATTTTGAGTTCCTACTTTCCTTTAATTCTGATTCAAGCATTAAAAAATGCCAGGTTTTTTTTTTTACTGAATAATTATAGTACAATATCCCAAATAATTCAATGTTATCTAATGTCTTTCTTTTTGATGAAAACAAATCCTGTTGTTAGAGAATTATAGCTAAAATAGTAGAGAAAGCATAGTTGTTGGTGCTGATGGCCCAAGAGAGAAGAAACTGGTGACCAACATGGCCCTGGGTCACATGTGGCCATGAGGAAGTGGGCTTCTCAGAGAATCCTGATGAGTTTCTCTATCCCAAAAATGCATCAGTAATTTACCTTCTTTCCCAACCTATACTCTATAGATTGGGTTGAATTAGATGAACAGTCTCCAGTTTCATGGGGAAGAATTCCCGTGGAAGTGTAGGATTTTCCAAAGAGTAAGTCTGGGCTTAATTTGTAGATCTTCAAGTTCCATCTGAACTATTTCTGAATTGAACTAAGAACAGATCAGTTCTCCCATTGTTGAAGGGAACTTGGCAGTGCTATGTGCTGTCCATGGTACTTAACTGTGTACCGTAGCTTAGGAAAATTTCCTGAATGCTAAGCAAGGAGCCACTGAAAATAGCATAGGTGTTAAGGAAACATATAAGATGCTGACTCAGTAAACAAGTCTTCCTTGAAGTCAACTTTGTACCACAAAGTCGAAGATACATCTAGTTAACTTGTCAGTTACAGGGCTGTTAAAAATAATTTTTGATGAGGAATCACTCTGATTTTGACATCCTTTCAGGGAGTATGAAAAGTTAAGTGGCACTGCTGACAAAACTTTCATTTGTGTCTATTTATTTATAAGCAAAAGTTTTTCTGTTCTAAGCATTTTTAAAAGTGAAAACTAGGAAAGCAATTGAGGCTGAATCTCATTTATTCTAGCAGTTGTTTATATTCATTTTAAAGATCTGAAGTAACTGTAGGAGAAGCAGTTGACCGTCTATCTCATTAAGAAATGATTTCGAATTACAATTTTAACTCAAGTAATTATTTATTTTTAAAATTGAATGTAATTCATTGGTTTTTTTTTTCCTTGTACCAGGGATTGAACTCACAACCTTGCACCAGCCAGGCAGGTCCTTATGCCACTGAGCCAAATCCCCAGCCCTATTTTTTTGAGGCAGGGTCTCACTATGCAGTTCAGGCTGACCTTGAACTCACTTTGTAGCCCAGGCTTGTCTCAAACTCACAGCGATCCTCCTGCCCAGTTTTACAATTATAACTGTAATGCTAACATAATCCAAACAAAAATCTTCAATACTTAAAGAACTGGTTTTTTAAAATATTTACATTTATGGACATATTTTTGTCATCAAGAGATATGAGTGACTAAGCAACAAAATGTTTTAAACTATAAAATTGTGTTTCATTAGGTTAAAATTCCATAAGGAAAGTAAACTCACAGTACAATTTTAAGAAAAAAGTGAAAGTTATAAAATTTGTTAAAGAAGAAGTTCTCTGCATTTTTCCAGTAGATGATAGCATTGCCATCATTATGGCATCAAATTGCCACTTTTTAGATTTCAAATAGACTTAAGATGGTGGAATTAAAATATATTCTTGTACTTTGAAGCCATTGAAACATGATAAAATTTTCCACATACTACCTTAGAAATATTTAAGTGAGACTTCGCATTTAAAAATTCTGTCAGGGAATCTACAAGTAACAAAATCAGAAAGTGACTCTTAAAGATTGAGACAGATGTTTTGATTGGTCATTTAGTTTCCTCTTGGGACACCATTTTCATTCCAAATGGCTACTTTGGGGCCACTGGGCATAGGTGTTGCAGTAATTACAAAATAACCACTGAAAATTATACATGTATCTTATTCTTAATCATTGTAACCTTTTTTGGAGGGGAACTACTGGGGTTTGAATTCAACTTCAGCAGCCATATCATTCAACCCCTTGAGCTATATCCCAAGGCTTCTTTAAATTTTGAGGCCAAGCCTTGCTAAGTTGCCCAAACTGGGCTCAAAATTGTGATCCTTCTGCTTCAGCCTCCTAGAGTGCTGGGATGACAAGTGTGTGCCACTATACACTTCTGTAATCATTTTTAATTATACAGATCAGTGGCATTAAGTATCTTCACATTGTGTACATTCAGTACCACATGGAAATGTGTTTTTTATTTTTTATTATTATTTATTTGTTTTTTTATTTAAGAGAAAAAAGATACAGAAAAGAAAGACAAAAAGCAAAAGAGACAAATGACAACAGCAAATCCAAAACAGTAACATTATAGGTTTACAAAACAAGATGATAAGAATTTGACAGTGGTGGTAATATTGCATATCATTACTTTCAACACAGTTGTTCAGATTAACAGATATAGACATGTAAAATTGATCTAATCATATGAGTATTAACTGTTCTTTTTCAATAACTAATACGTTTAGTAGTATAGTCATTTTGGTTATCTTACATATACATATATACAGATTTATGTCTTTTTCCTTTTCCCTTACTTCTTTCCTCCTTTCCCCTTTGCCAATTACTTTAATACTACTCAGCTATCAAGAAAGATTGCATCGAGACTTTTATAAGTAAATGGACACAACGTGAGACCATACTCATAAGGGAAATAAATCAAACTCACATGTGCAAATACCATATTGTCTCCCTAGTGTAAGAAACTGAAGCAGTATATATGATCCAAATCTATAATAAATACTGTGTAAGGGTAAGAAACTGCTCAAAGAGCAAAAGTAATTGGGAAACATGGGTTTTAAAAAATAATTTAGTGTCTCAAAGTAAATTTGCTGTGTGTATTGATGTTTGGTAAGAGGAAACTAGACATATAAAGCTGCCTACCTTGTTTTTTGTATAACAGTGATGGAAAGTTGTGCTTATTCCATGCTGCCTTATGAGTCACACGTGAAGAATACCTCCTAGTATTCAGGTTTTAAAGAGAACTGGGCTTTAAAAATGTTAGCTAGTGCTGGGTTATTTGTTTATTTTCTTAAAGTCCTGTAATAATCATGTATTCCTTATCTGAGAAAGAATAAAATAAAGAGAAGTGTAGCTGCTTTTTGCCAGGGGAGGTGAGTCACATACTCACCCTTCAATGACTATGGAGCCATCTTTGAAGCCCTTGAGATAGCGTCCAACACAGTGTCTGTGCAATAAGATACATTTTTGATAAGACTTATTCCATTACCTTTACATGAAGTTACATACCTAAACTGTCTGGGGAAGTCCATTGCTTTCATCTGTTCTCTCTCTGAATATTGCTTTTGTTCCTACAGTTTTGTGGTCACCACTATTGCTGACATTAGGCTACAAATAAAAGGCACAATAGCTACTCTGAAAAAACTCAGGGCTTAGAATGGAAAAGAGAATTATTCTGAGCGTTACCAGCAGAGCAAGTGCTGCTGTTGACAGCTGAGGGGCACCTGGCTGAGCCAAAAAGAGAAGGCAAGAAGAAATTTCAGAGTGAGGAACGGTGTCTCAGCGGAGTCTCCAAACACAAGTGGTTATTAGCAAGGTGAAGAAAAGAAGTGGGGGCGGAATTTATAGACAGAAGGAACATCTGGTTTTACCAAATAGCCTTCATTGGGTTGGATCTATTCTTGACCTGTATTGGAGAAATTTGAACTTCTAAATTATACTCCTAAGAAAGCTGTCACTTAGAGTCAGGCTAAGAGTGAGTGACAAGTGAAGCTGGCCACATGGGGGTGAAGGGTATCCAGGCAGCTCCAGGTAGAGCTAGGGAACTGTAACCAAATTATTTACCCTGCTGAACCCAGAAACACTGCTGAGAAGGTGAACTTTCAGATGTCCCTGTATTCTGGCATTCTGTGAATGCAAGACATGGGTATTGTAGCCCCATTGTGACCTGAGGGTTTAGCATAACTTTTCATTAAAGGCCAAATGACCTTTGAAAAGATGTGTATAACTCCCAGACGTTGCTGGCAGGAACAGAAGAAAAGGCCTCAAATTGTCACAAGTGTCCATGTCTGAGCATAAGTTGGTATTTCACTGAGAACCTACCTGAAATGGGCAAGAGTATGTGGAATTGGGGAGAACAAGGATCATTCTCCCCACTACCTCTGTTTCTTGTCACCCAGTCTCCACTTAAGGATTTGACAAACTTTGAGGATTAGAGGAAGCAGAGGTGTGAATAGAGTGTCTACTATGTTTTAAGCTTTAGCTTAGTATCAGCAGTTTCTTTGAACTCCTGCACCAGATGTAGGGAATGCAGGGCTTCTTTGTGACTGTAAGGTTCCCTGTGCAGAATTTACTCCATCCTATTGGGATTTTTTTTTCTTTGGGTACATGCCTGTTCCTCAAAATCCTGACTTTCTAAAAAGCAGAGGTTTCTGATTTTCCAGACTCTTTATATAGAATTTGGCACTAAAGTACTTAATTAACTGAATTACCTCTCTTCAGTGGTGTTTTACATTAGATGCCTTATTGAATAGTCATAGCAACATTTCCATAGTGTGAAGCAGGTACTGGGGCTGCTCTAGGTGCTTATTAACCTACACAATTCTTCTAAAACCCTATGAAGTGGGCACTAGTATTATTTCCAGTTTAATAGAGAGTTACCAAGTTATATACAGGTTAAACAACTTGGCCACAGTTTCACAACCAGCAGTAGCAGAGCTAGGATTTTAACAAAAGCAGTTTGGTTCCCAGGTCTTAAATTTTTAACTGTTTGTTCCTACCACAGTACTATTAGGTAGATAGTTATAATTTCATTTTACAAAAGAGAGTGAATCTGTGAGGATACAGCTACTAATTGACTGATGTGGGATTTGTATTCAAACGTATGCCTAAAATGACCCCTCCAATTCTCTTCTGTGTGGGTATTTGGATCATAGGGATGCTATCTTCATCAGAGTAGATTCATGCATTGTTGAATCCAGGAGCTGAATATGCTGCTAGGAAGTGGGGTCTGGTTGGAGGTGAGTCCCTGGGGGCATGACCTGGGAGGGTGTATTCTCATCTCCAGCTCCTCCCTTCTCTCTCTGCTTCCTGGCTGCCAGGGGCTGAGCACCCTTTTCTCGTCTTGCCCCTCTGCCATCTTGCTTCTGCCTTGGAGCTGGCCAGCTATGGACTGAAACTGTAAGCCAAAATAGACCTCTCTTCTTTTAAAATGTGGGTGTCAGATATTGTGTCCCAGCAACAGAAAAATGTTAACAGAATCTGTAATTCAAAATTCAAGTTTATCTTACTTCAGAGGGATTTATAGTTTCAGCTCAGAAACAGTTATTTGAACTTGGAGGAAGGTGAGTGGGTTAGGGTTTCTTTCTTCAAGTGTATAGGATGGGTAGCCTGAGATTGGTGTCCACAACAAGAGCAAGATCAGGTTGAACTCTCCTCTGTTATTGGTCTCTTATTTAAAAGTGTGTGTGTGTGTGTGTGTGTGTGTGTGTGTGTGTGTGTGTGACAGAGAGAGAGAGAATGTTTGGTTGAGTTCTCTGAGTAGCATATTAGTATGTGCATAGTATAAACTTGGAAATAAAGAATAAATAAGAAGGGCTGAGAGTTTGGCTCAATGGCTTAAGCACCTGTCTGCCAGGCGTGAGGTTGTGAGTTCAATCCCTGGTGCCGCTAAAGAAAAAAAAAAAAGAATAAATAAGAAAAAACATGATTATCATCATTCTGACTTTATGATTATTTGTATTCTTTTACCATGTATGTATATATTGTAAATAAGCATACTTATAAGTAAATTAGGCTGATTGAAGATTCAGTTCCCCACCCATAAACTTTGGAAGGGGAGCCTTCAAACCACAGTGCACACATTTTCTTATTGCCTGCAGCATTCGTCGTTTGTGATAAGGGCTAACATATGGAAAGTACACTGAGACAGCTAGTCACTTTGGCAAGCTGATGTGTTGTCGAAAGAACCCTGTCCTCTTCAAACCCAAAACAATAAAGAGGAATTATAACAATAGTAAGAAAAAATACACAAAGCTGATCTTGCACAAAAGATAAAGCAATCCCAGCTATGAGAAACAAAGAAGGGGAATAAACCCAGAGTGTTGCATAAAATCTGTTCATGACCAACTCATGAAGCTGTAAGACTTAAAAGCCCTAAAATCTGGAGAATTGGTCTTCTAATGACCATGTAGAACAAGAGAAGAGGCTTTGGGTTTTCCAACTCAGCTTCTACATAGATATGAAAGTATCTGGGGTAGAAAATAAAAAGGAAAACCTGGGAAATAATCTAGAAAACTGATCATATACTTAGAGATATCTCAGAGTAATTAAAACTCCTGCTTTACACTATCTGAATATACAAGAGATATCAGCACATAAAACAAGTAGTGTAGAATTTATGGCTCCCTTAAGGTCTCAGCAGAAGCAAGCATAAAATCCACCCTAATGGGGTGGAATCTTCAATAAGCCTAATTTACTTATGCTTATCTACAATATATACATGCAGGGTAAAAGCTTCAAACCCTGAGTACCCAGACTCACAGGGAGCACAATGCCTATTGAAGATGAGCATAGATTAAAAATTACAAAACACAGGAAATAAGTCAGCATGAGAGACAGTTGTCAGACGTATCAAACTGCCAAAATTATACAAAAATTTGAAGTAATAGTGCAACATAAAAGAAACTTAGAGGAATTATTTTTTTTTAATATGCAGTAAGATAAAGGGAGAGAAACAGTAAGGCAAAAATTATAATAGAAATAGAAGCTTTGGAGATCGGGGCCACCATGAAAAGGAGGACTTTAGTAGATTAGTCAGATAGGGGAGGTCAAAAGATAGAAACATAAAGGAAATGAAGGCTTTAGGCAAGCAAATATTAGAGAGAAAAGATTAAAAGTGTTGGAAACAAAGAAAGCTGTAACTGGTGTGTTTAAGGACAGCAAAAACTCCAGCATAGCTGCCAGAGGGCAAAGTTATTTAATTTCCCTGTGTCTCAGTTTATATAAATGTATGCTGGGAAATGTCTAGTTCTCAGGGTTGTGAAGATGGATCACTTAAGCAAAAAAGCCATACATATAAAACTTGCTCCAAATCCTTTATGTCTACCCTTTAATCCTTACCATAAGCCTCTGGGTTAGGTCTCTTGCTATCTTCATTTTACACTTGAGCACATCAAAACTTTAAGCAGTTAATACCTTGATTATAAAGATAGTGAGAAGTACCATTGGACTTAAACGTAGGCCTTTTTCTCTCCAAATGTTAAACTTTTTCCATCATCTTCATGTGAAACAGCCAAATGCAGAGATAGGTGTATAGGAGGACATTAATTACAATAATTCCATTTTTTCTTACCCCAAGCCAGATATATCAGTAACTGATATCATCTTAGTTTAGGTTCTTTCTTAAATAGATCCTAAGGAAAAATTTGAATAAAGATATTTTATTTGTGAAGTGACGGCAGGAGCTGGGAATGAAGAGTGAAGTAGAGAAGGAAAAGATTGTAAAAGGCTGTCATAACTGTGAGCCACTTTCCCCAGACCCGCTGGAGACTTCTGGAGCAGCCATGTAGAATGAACTTTGTTTGTGAACTGAACTGTTTGCAAACAGAAGTATTCATGAACTTAGGTATTACAGTGATAAATACGGTGGATGTTTATGTTAAAAAATTGATTAAAGTAAAAGACACTTTGCTTTTAATCCCTCTCAGAATACTGCCCCTCGCTTTAGCTCATCACTCTTGCCATTTTCTGCAACTGTTCTGGAAGTTCTCTTTCACATATCTTTGAGGTGTGATAAAAAGAATATGGTGAATGCTTCTGCCCAGTGCCATCAATAGAAAAGCAGGTTCATGAAATTACAGGATGTCCTCCTCTACTTCATTCACCAGATGGATGTGGCGCGGTATAACTTCCGGCTCTTCCCCAAAGTCAAAATCATCATGAAAGGTAAACATTTTGAATCAGTTCAGGACAGCATAGCAATCACAATACTGTAATTTAAAATACTCATGAAAGAGACCTTCCAGAACTGCTGCAGTAAGTAGCTAGGATGCTAGGATAAATGAGGTTGAGGTGATGGCAAATATTTTGAGGGGATTTAACGACAATGTGTCTTTTAATTTCAACTTTCACCATATTTTTATCTTACCTCATATTAGTGCAGCAATCAGTAAGAATGAATAACCTGGATGTCTATATTGATTTTATAATAGGAAAATTTGTATCATTATCAGAAGTGTTCAAAGATTGAAAAAGTGATCCAGGACGTAATATGACTCCATCCCAAAAGTGTTCCGTCTCACTGGTCAGGACCTCAGAATTGACCAGGTGTATAAACTGGCTCACTTTTTGGAAAATTCCAATCCTGAGAGTTTATGATCTTACGTATTTATTAAATATGCACTACTTGCCCAGAAATGTCAGCACCAAGTAAAGTTGAAATGTCAGAAACAATTCCCATATATGCTAAACAAAATTTCTCTGGGGTTCAATTATTTTCCTATGGTGTTAGAGCTGTAGCACTTTTCACAATATTTTAGTTGAAGGGGCAGAAATAAATCATCCAAGATGACATAAAATAGAGAATGAATTCTCTTGTTCCCTGGACAGGTCATCTGTGGGGTTGAAGACTACTGAAGTCAGCTCTCTTGTCCTTTGACCTTACTGTCTGTCTGGCCAGTGTGCTGTACAGAGGAGACATTTTTACTTAACTGCATTAACTTGCCTTGCATTACAGTTTGTCTCTCTTTCTTGACCCTATAGTAAGTTTAAGAGCACAGAACTTGAATTCAGATGGTAATGGCTTTGATCACACTTTGAACTTTGTAAGCAGATATTGAAGCCAGGTGTAGTGTACACAAGTGTAATCTCAACACTTCAGGAGGCTGAGACAGAAGGATATTCGAGCCCAGCCTAGGCAATTTAGTGACCTAGTGAGGCCATGTCTTACAATAAAAATTTTAAAAAGGAGCTGGGGACATAGTTCAGTTCAGAGGTTTGGGGTTCAAGCCCTAGTATCAGAAAAAAATAATGATATTGGTAGCTTTTGGAAAACTTGGGAGAACTAGAAGATTGAAAATCAGGCTTAAGGTACATAACAATTTTTGAAATCAGGTTGCAGAAGTGAGATCATAAAGAAAGTACAGTCACAAGGCATTAGTCACCATACTTTGTACTATAACAAGTGCTGTGCTGAGAATTCCACTACTTCTAGAAGAAAAGTAACTTCACTTTAATCTGCATCAGTATCTAATCCAGTTCATTTGATTGGCAGAAGCCAGATCTCACTTATACTTTGACCTTCAAAGGAAGCTGGGAAGACTTGCATCAAGAGTCCTAGTTCACTAAACCTCAAAAGGGCACCTCAGGCATAGGGTAATCAAAAAGGATGCTCATTATTCACCACTAGGTCTTCTTCATCTGGAAGTTGAGAGGATTAGATGTGGTGCTGAAAATGCTAGAAATTAGTTTGCTTGCTGAGTGGGGATTCTATGCTTTATCCTGAGAGGGCAAACAAATTAGAGAAAAAGTCAAAAGTCTTAACTCTGTAGGCTGCATTTGTCATTCTAATTTTCATCAGCGTTGTTGAAATGGTTTTGCTCTGCTCTATGGGTACTTACATTGGTAAAGTTACCACAGTCCAGGATAGCAGGAGCTAGGCAGTCTATAGTGACATGGTTTCCGTTCCAATTCAGGATTCCTAGACCATAAACTGATTGACCCCTTGACACCTGTAGTTGAGCCCCTCCCAGAGTTGGCCTCAAGATTCTTACTGCCATTATTTTATTAAACACCTGGTGGCCCCCAACCCATGAGGTGCATGTCTCATAGAACCTTCAGCCCCACTTCACTAAGGAAGGTTTTACCATTTCTTTCAAGGGAAGAATTCAGCAGTGCATGAAATAGTAAGAGCAGTAAATAGTGAAAGATGTGTATTTTATCTCATTCTTTACTGAGGGAACTTGGGATCTTTGCCTGCCAGTCACCAGATATTTCACAATATATTATACCCATTGTGTGTGTGTGTGTGTGTGCGTGTGTGTGTGTATTACTGGGGATCAAACCCAGGGTCTGGAACAAGCTACACAATTGTTCTTCCACTGAGGTACACTCTCAACACATTTTATTTTAGACAGGGTCTTACAAAGTTACCTCTGCCAGCCTGAAATTAGGATCTTTCTGTCTTATCCTCCGGAGTAGCAGGGATTACAAATGTGCATCACCGCACCAGCTGTTACATCCTTTAATAGAATTTTTAAATCTAGTTGCCTAATTCCATGCATGGTATCTTTGGTCTAAAATTCATCTTTTCAAAATAACTAGAAACAATGACTCTACTGTGTGTATGTGTGTTGCTTTAATTAGATGAGATAAATCAAGGTGAATTGATTCAAATGTGTCTAAAACACATGCCATGTGTGAGGCTATGGGTTATTCACATATAGATATATATAATAAAGTATTTGTACTTTTTATATGTATGTATCATAAAGTATTTGTAAAATATATTTTAGTGAACTTTCAATTCGAGCAGTAGTGTGTATGAAAAATTTTTGTGTGATATGTATCCTTTTCATTAAATATTTTTATTATGAATTTTATAAATTGTCAATTTAAAAATTGACTGGTCACTTTGTTATGTGCAGTTTGAACTCCTTGCAGTCCTTAGGATTCTGAAGATGCTTTATTCCTTCTGAATGGAAGAAATAAAAAGTGGTGGAGTAGAAGTGTAATAGCGGTGATATTTTAAAATGCATTTAACATTTCAAAATGCTTTGTTACTGGTGCTCCTGTCTCCTCATACTACTGAGCACCCACTCTGCCAACAGCCATTCTTGGTGGAGGTCAGCTCACCTCTGCTTCAAGAAGCTCCTATACAGAAGTGTTTTAATATGCTATAACCCAATCTTTTGATTCTTGCTATTATTTCCTGTGCAATCAGGGTTCTGTTCAGGAAGTTCTATGTCTATCCCTTCAGGACTTTTACTTATTTTATCTTCCAACAGATCCAGTGCTGTGTTTTTATATCTAGGTCTTCGATCCATTTTAATTTGATTTTAGTGCAGGATAAGAGATATGGATCTTGAGACTTTCTTCTGTAAGTGGATGACCAGTTTTCCTAGCATCACTTGTTAAAGAGGCAATCTTTTTCCCAGGGTATATTTTGGCCCCCTTGTCAAAAATCAAATTAAAAGCCTTTGGCAGAGCAAGGGAAACAACCAACAGGGCCAAGAGACAACCTATAGAATGGGGAAAATTTTTCTAACTATGCCTGAACAAAGGACAAGAGAAATTTTTTAAAAAATAGATCCCTAAAAGTAAAACACCCAGTCAAAAAAGGGGCAATTGAAATAAGTAGACGCTTCTCAAATGAAATACAAATGGCTAATAAGTACGTTAAAAAATGTTCACCATCTTTGGTCATTTTAGAAATGCAAATCAAAACAACACTTAGATTTCATCTTATTGACACAGACCCTCAGATGCACACAACAACAACAAATGTTCATGAGGATATGGGGTAAAGGAACCTTTCTACATTGTTGGCGAGAATGTAAACTAGTTCATTCACTGTGGAATCAATATGGAGGTTCTGCAAAATCTAAAAACAGAAATTTTATTAGACCCAATCATACCTCTTCTGGGTATCTTCCCTAGAAGCTAAAACATCATATTACAGGGATACATTCATGCATGTGTTTGTAACAGAACAATTAAAAATAGGTAATTTATGAAAGCAGCCTACATACACATCAACAAGTAAATAAAGAAAATGTGGCATATATACTCAGTGAAGTATTTTCAACTAGAAAGAAGGATAAATTTGAGTTAATAGGGAATTGGATGGTTCTTGAGAGCATAATGCTAAGTGAAATAAATCAGACACAGAAGGTTAATATCTTATATGAAAAAAACATATAAATAAAGCACAAATAAAAAAGAGATGATGGGAGATGGTAAGGTAGACTTTATGGAGTTGAGAAGAGGATCTGGGAAATATGGAGAGGGGAAGGCAGTGATTGGAAAGGGGAGTAAGAATGATTAAGATACAGTATGTATATGTACCAGTTCCCAGGAGAAATATACTTATTATATATCACAAACGTATACCAGTACAATGTTTTTAGGAAAAAAAAATGTCCTGTAGCAGGGTATGGGCGGTGAGAACTGTTTGACTGTCCTAAACAATGAAGAAAATGAGATTCAAAAAAGTTAAACTGCCAGGCATATGCCACAGGCCTACAGTCATAGCATTCTGTGAGCCTGAAGCAGGAGGATCATAATCAAAAGTTTGAGCCCAGTCTGGGTGTCTTGGTGACATCATATCTCTAGAAAAAAGAGGAGGGTGGGTGGGGAAGTAGTTCAATACTAAGGCTCTGGATTTAATTCCCAGTATCATATACACATGCACACACACATGAATGCACACATGCAGTTTAAGCCACTTAAAGGAATGTCACTCATGTCTGAAAAGGTTCAAATTTTAACCAAGCTCTCTTAAATGAGATGCCTGGAGTTTTTAAGACAGTGCATTTTACAAGAGTCTCACTTGGCATATAGACCCAAAGCATTGATTTCTGAGCCACCCAGGACCCAGGGGGGAATATTAAGAGATGAAAACATACAGAAAGTTTCCACTTGTATGTCTTCACCCGATGAGTGTATTTCTTTGGCTTCATTCAACTTGAGTTTGGATTCCTCTGCATATCTTAGCTGGGGACTTTTAGTTTCAATTACTTTTCAGTACTTTATTTAGAAGGAGCCTGTAAATTTCTCCGTCATTAAGCTCTGAATGCCCTTTGCTTATTTATTTTTCATTGATTATTTGTTCACTTCTGGTTTCTTACATTTAAAATATGTGAAAACCTGGGAAAAGGTTCGAAGCTCTTTAACTCTGTTAAACACAACATGGGGTCCAGACTTACAAAATGTTTATTCATATAGAAGGCAATGTAGACATTTCTCTTCTGACAAGTTTTCTGCTCTTTTAGCATATTTGTTTTGAAAACTATCTGCTTCCAGTCAAAGTTAGACAATTTATGTAAAAGTCTGAGGAAGTGTTGTCCTTTCTGCTCCCTCAGGAACTTGGAGTTCTTGAGTAAGAGTAGAACAAAAGTTAGACCCAATTTAATTTCACCCAACAGCCAGGGATGAATTTTTCCCACTCTATTCCCACTCCAGGCTGGGAGCTGGGGCTGTAAGGCTCAGCATGGCCAGTGGGGAGGAGAGGAGCTCTACTGCATAGAGAGAAAGGTGCCAGATGTTGGAGTTCAGACTTGGATCCTAACCCCAGAGGACAAAAAAAGACCTATGCAGGATCCCTATGCAAATAGCACTTTGCGAAGATGGACAACACAATCGCTGGTGAGACAACACAGTCTTGATTGAAGACTTAGTTTGGGCAACTGCATGAGAATCATACTATTAGTCCCTCTCTGAAGACAGAACTTTGAAATTCCCAGAGTGCTCCCTCATTACACCAATGATGCACTGATGATTGCTTCCACACAGGGGAAGGAAAGCTTTTACTCAAGAAGAGAGCATCACACGTTGACTTTCAGCCTCACCGAAGAACCGGACTGGGTGCCTTCTGTTCCACATTCCCATTCCCCATACTCATGTCTGAAGACTTCTCTTCAGCTGGAAGGGATAAGGTTCTCTGGGCCTGTTGAAGGGTATTATTGTAAAGAGCAGAATCGATGGTAGCACTTAAAGCTTTGGAGTACATATGGAGTACATATGTTGCTAATGATGCGACATCCTCCCCAGGAGGGCAGTCATCCTCCTTTTTGATGAACAAGGTCCCCTAGAGAGGTGCAAAATCTTCTCCTGGGCCCCTCTGGTCCTGGCTTTTCAATGTAATCCACCCTCCAGCAGGACACCTCTTAGCTACCTCTAGGAAAATATGTCTACTCTTTGGTTAGTCTTTCCTAGTGCTTTACTTTTGTTTATGAAATTCCTGGGCTTTAAAAAAAAAAGATTCTGAAATGCTATTGTCCTTGATTCAAAATCTACTTACAAAACAAAAGCTGAACACATCCAACATTTGTCTGCTTTTCTACAGTGATAGCCATATCTACATTGTGAGTCATGGCAAGAGCTTATATTCAAGTCATGACAGAGAAAAGACAAATGGGTTATCATAGTACTACCTCAGTGACTACCTGTAAGGTGGAGAAAAAATGAAGCAGTTTCATATTAAATATGCATCTGATCTGTAATATGAACAGCCTTTTGGGAAAAGGAATATGTGCATCTTAGGATGGATCTTGAATGAGGCCAAGTCTACAAGGGGTACAATAAAATGTCTGTGTCTCTGAGGACTAGATGAACATGACTCCTTAGCCAGAAAACATGAAAATATCCCAGGGTCTAACGAGTTTTCATGAGAAAGTAGGGGACAGGAGTAACACTAATATGAAAGCTAATAAATTATTCTGTCACTCCTTAACTCAATCTATACATTTGCTTCTATGCATTCCTTACTGTTTACCGGGTCTCCCTAAATATTCGTGTGGCAGCAGGTGGAGGGGGAGGAGGGGCATTATTTTCTCCCTGAAGGCCTTTAATCAACAGTCATCTCCGAATGAAGAAAAGACCATTGTCCACCAAGATTCAATAGATGTAGTATGTTATGTGAGGCAGCCCCATGTTCAATGGTTTGTCTAAAATACGTTGGCTTCTGGAAATGCTGATTACTTCCAGTCTAAGTGCTTTTGTGCAGGGCCCTCTCCAAATTGGCATCTGCCTTATCTCCAGAGGTGTTTCTCTTGCTTGCTTCAGTACATCAATTTGAAGCTGACTGGAATGGTTTTGTCTGAAATAGAGTTCTAATTATCACACTCTCTTCTTATCCCTTGTGGGTGGTGACAGGATAGTGAGGTGAGTGTTCAGCAGAGATACTATCAATGTCCTACCTCTGCTGTTGCAGGCTCTGGGTTCTCTGAGCCTCCACTCAGGACTTGGACAGGTCCTTGGCAACGGAAAGAGCCCAGGTACTGGACCCCACTGATGGAATCCAAGTCTGCTGCTTGCTCCCAGGGAAATTTCGAGAAACTTTCTCAGAATATTTGAACCTTGGTTTCCTGACCTGTAAACAGGAAGACAGTCAATCTTATTAAAGGAAATCTTGCTATCAGTTCTATGACATATATTAAGAGACAATCTATCATCATTACCTGAGTAAGATAGTTCATAACTTTGGAAGATTTATTGGAAAGCCAGTGGAAAACCAGTAGGGATGGAAGTTGGACAGCAACTAGGGCAGAAGATGCTCTGGGTTGAGCAGGGAGGAGAAAAAGTAAGCACGAAAAAGAATACTGAAGCCAAAAGAGGATTACCTGGCCCCAGAACCTCGACGTATGTGGTACATCACTTTATCTACTTCTGAGTCACATTTGTATATGGGAGTTTAGGAAGGCAGGTAATCTGTTTAAATGATGCTTTTATTATCCATTTATTTCTTTCATATGCTTTGCCCATCAAAGCATCTCTGACCACCACATTCTAGTCTTCTCCCAAATGCAGGGAAGTCATGATCTGCACTTTTTTCTGACCTTTTTAGTTCTGAACCTGGCAGACTGAGACAAATAAAGAGGAGGAGAAAAAGGATAATGGAGAATTCTGAACTCCTTTTTTGGTTTTCAGCTAGAATATTTCTAGATTTCTTTTTCCTACCTTGCTCTCCAGCCCTGTGCAAATTGCCAGTAGGAACAAAGCAGAACATTAGAATGCTGAGTTTCTGTTGCCATTCCTGCCGTCCTCTGTATCTCTCACCTGTAATCTAAACTGCCAACCCAAAGTATGCATAAAAGGAAAAGTTCCAACACTGTCTCCCTTCTCCTCCCTTCCTCCTTTCTCCTCTCCCCATTCTGATTTTCTAGCATCTTCTTAAGATTTGTTGTGTATGCATTAAAATTCTTCCTCAACAAGAAATGTTAATTTCCTGCAACAAAAGAAAATGACCCCAAGACCTATGTCAAGAAGAATCAAAGGCTGTGAAGGGCTTGCACTCTGAGCTGTTGTCCACAGTACAAATTCCGCTGCTCCATGCCCTGGGATCGTCCCCCTTTCTCTCCCCCGCTTCTCTAGGACCCAGAGCCATTCCACATCTCATCAAAGCCTTCCTAGGACTCAAAAAAAGAAAAAGGAGAAAAGAAAAGGGAGACATTAGGATTTTTTTAAAAAACCTGATCTTGCTATTTATTTTAGAACCTAGGGAAACAGAGATCTAGGTAAGAAATGACAGATTAAACTAGTCACGCAAGGGGCAGTTTCTGAGTTGTTTTTAGGCTTCACCTTTCCTTCTTTTTTGCCTCATCACTTATAAACCAGTAATTAAGGAGGTAAACATTAGACCAAGATTTTAAGAGAGGTCTCCTCAAGCAAAAAGCAAGCTGTTGGCCTAGGATTGTCTGAAAAAAATATCTATCTCCTGTAATTTTAACCACCAGAAGCATTTTAAAAGCCATGTCTAACTCAGGACCTCTGTGAATTGAGGCAGGGATGGTGGCGGTGGTGGGGGCCGTGGGGGACAGCATAGGTCCCACTGGCTTAGTTTCCCATAGTCTGGGTAGCAGCCCCTCAAACACCAAAGAGAAGGAAGCTCAGGTGCCACCAGATTATGTTGCCTTGGTGATTTCATGATCTTGCCTGTTGGTCAGGCTTGGGTTTAAAATTTTATCTGTTACTCCACCAGCTAGAATGCTTTTGACTGCAAGTAATAGAATATTCAATAATTTACTAATATTGATTATTAATGTTTCTAGCAGCCCAGGTACTTTCTTTCATTTGGTCTTCTACTCAAAGCATTCTGGCTTTTGCATTCAGGCTGGTTCCCATTGTAGGAAGAAGACAGCCTCAGCACAAGGCATTGTGTCTTCACTGTCCTCTCTCTATCTGAAGAGAAGAGGTCCTGTTTGCTTGATCTTTTTTTAAGGTGGAAAATATATTGCAGAAGCTCTTCAACAGACTAGCCCTACTGTATTTTTATCTGGAACTAGACAGAGACTCACCTCTGAGTCAATCACTGGCAAAAGAAAATGAGATTACCACTCAGTGTTTTGGCCAATCATGGTTCACCTCTTGGTGAGGCCTGGCCTTCCATGTGGATCCAGCCTTCTGGGCACAGCTGGAGTCCTGGTAACAAGGAAGACAGAGAGAATGGCTCTTGGATGGGCGTTCACTGTTTAGTGCTACTGAGCCCCGGCTTCCTTATACAAAAAACAGGGAGGTCAAAACCTCTTTTACAAGACTGTAGCATAGACTGATGAAGTCAGCAAGATGTTTTAAAGGGACATTTTTGATATCCTTAAAATTCCCTTGAATTGTCTAGAAGATTAAGTAAAAACTTGAATCTTTGTGCATAAAATTCAAGTGCCTCTTTCTTATATGGTATGGGGTCTTGTGCAATCAAAACTCCAATGAAAAGCCAAGTGTGGAGGAGCACACTTGTAATCTCAGCATTTTGGGTGACTGAGGCAGGAGGATCACAAGTTCAAACTCAGCCTGACCTGGTGAGACCTTGTCTCAAAATTAAGAAAAAAAAATTCCAGGAATGTAGCTCAGTGTGTAAGTACTGAGTTCAATCTCCAGTGCTGAGGATAGGGGGAGAACAAACAAACAAAAAATCCTCCAATGAAACTACTTCACTTCAAGATATAGATTCAAGTATGAATTCTTAAGTTACCAGTGTATTAAATCCAGGAGGGTTCCATCCTTAGTGAATTATCTGTCTACAAAAACAATACTGAAAGATGGCCCACTACTCTAAGGGTCAAAAATTCAGCCGTGAAGGGATAATTTTCATCTGGCAAGTACATAATACTACATAAGGTTAACACACTGTAACACACTTCTCTTACAAGTCAGTATATTATTCGTTTTCTGGATTTATACAATCATTCTTAGAAATGTTTCTGAATCACTTTTAGTTATAAATTTGACGAATTATTCTCATGTAAGGATTAGAAGTGATATGAATCAGAATTATTCTAAGAAATTTAAAATATAAGGTTACCCTTATATTGTGGTGGAGGTTTTACTAATATTCCTTATTTTATTTCACTAAAAAAATTTCAAGAAGTATTCTATGTAAACCACTATGATTATCATACTTCACCACTGAATGCAATTCCTTTTTTAGCAAAGACACTTGATTTCTTTGTCTATTCCACTCCTGCATGATATCTCAGTGATAGTTTTGAAAGGTGAATAAACTTCTGAACACATATTTTGATGTGAGATATCCAGGGTAGCTTAAGAGGTGAATGCTTTGAAAAGTTTCCCCTTTCTGGGCAACTGGAGAAAGCTGAAGCATTTCAGTTTCCACATTCTGCTCATCTAAATATACAGTTAAAAACTTGGGTTGTGAGCATAGTTTGCATCAAAAACAATTTATAACCCAAAACACTTGTATATCAAAGAGAATTTCCCCATTAGAATAATGGAAACTCCACAACCCAAAAATATTCATATAAAAGTAATATAATGCAATATACTGTAATATAATGCAAAATAATAAAGAAACACATTATTTTTCTGAAGAAAAATAAACTCATTAACCTGCACTCACCTTTGAAAGCCCTTGTGGCTGGTGAGACAAGAGAAAGGAAGGTTATCGTGTAGGACCACTTTCACTATCACAACAGAATCACTGCTATCTATTGGCTCAATGTAATCTCTTTCTTTTCTTGAAGTTTAACAAGAAACCTATCCAATGACACTTACGCCTTTTTTTTTTTTGAGGATTTATGAGAAATGTGACATTGCATTGTCCTTAAACAGATTCGTTGTTCACACTGCTACAGCCTTATTTGGGTGGTACTTTTTTATAGCTGATGGGAAACAGTAAATGTAATCATAAGGGGAAAGTGTATAACTGTGAATGCCCATATTGGAAAAGCAGAGTAAGCCTAAATAAATAACTTTACAATGCACCTCAAGCTTCTAGAAAATCAAGAACAGTCTAAATCCAGAACTAGTACATGGAAGGAAATTTTAAAGATCAGAGCACAAATTAATGAAGTTGAGATTAAAAAGAATTAGTGAAGAGCTGACTTTTTAAAAGAATAACCTGATTATGCAAAACCCTTGCCAATATTACTAAAGCAGGAAAGAAGAAAGCCAAATCAATGCAATTAGAAATGAAAAAAGGCAAACGAATGTTAAAACGGAATCAGTTAATCTATTAGAAGATAAAATAAAACTCTTGGAGAGATAGGTATAGGCAAGGACTTTCTGAACCAAACTCCAATTGCATAAGACATGATATCAGCAAGCAACAAATTGGGTCATATCAAATTAAGAACTTTCTGCATAAGAAAACGAACAACCAATAACACGAAGAGGCAACTGAAATGAATAGCCAGTGTACTTCAGAAGTACAAATAGCCAATAAATATGTAAAAAAAAATTCATGATCTGTGGCCATTGCAAAAATGCAAATTATGACAAGTTAAATTCCATCTTTCTCCAGAAAGAATGGCTATTATCGAGAAGTTCAACAATAACAAATGCTCATGAGGTTGTAGGGAAAAGGGAACCCTTCTGCATTGTTGGTGGAACTGTAAACTATTGTAACCACTACAGAAATCAACATAGAGATTCCTTAAAAACCTAGAAATAAAAATTCCATTTGAATCAGCTATTTCTCTTCTAAGTATCTTCCTCAAAGACTAGAAGACATCAAATTACAGTGATATATGCATGCCTATGTTTGTAGCAGGACAATTCATAATAGTTAAATCTTGGAAGCAGCCATCCTGCTTCTGATGAATGAATAAAGCAAATGTGCTATTCATACACACTGGAATACTACTTTGCTTTAAATAAGGATAAACTTGAATCATTTGTAGAAAAATGGTTGCACTTTCAGATCATTGTGTTAACTGAACTAAATCAGACATACAAACTTAAGTATTGCATGGTTTCTTTTTATGAGAAAGCTTAAACATAAATAAAGAGCAAACCAAAAAATAGAAATTAGGGTGTAGCAAGATGCACCTTTTTCAAAGGGAAGGTTGCCTAGAGATAGAAGTAAGGGAAAGGGAAGGGAAAAGGATGGAAAAAAGAATTTAGACAGATTGTGTACACATACCGATTCCCAACTAAGAATGTGACCATCGTGAACTACAAACATGTACCAATAGAAAATAGAAATAACAAAGAAGTGAGCACATTCTGCAAAGGTTTGAGTATGTTCTGATGCCTCGTTCGTCTCAAGGACACTTTGCCCCTCATGCTCTCTGTTATGGAGTCTGTAAGAGCATGTGCGATTGAGGGTGCCTGCCCTCAAAACAGAGTCAAGGTTCTCCCAACACACATTAATGATGTGGCCTACAAAGCTCAAGTTCTTACAAAAATGCCAAGAGGAACACAAGTGGAGAGTTGTGTGATTCCATCACACACAGTGAGGTCTGGGTTAACCATCCCACCACAGCACACTCATTCCTTTGACTGATGGGACACTACCAGGCCATCTGTGTCTCACTCAGTGGAGTGGAAGACCAGGTGACTTCACATTAGTGATTTCTATTTCAGGGGGAAATTGTAACATGGGGCTGTCTGATGGGTCTGCTGCAGCAGAGGATGCGCTTTAGGATTATAGTCCTGTTCGGGAACGAAAAGCCATGTCCTTGCATCTTGTAATATGGAGATGTGGCTTTGTAGCTCACACTCTGTAGACACTGGTGAGAGTTCTGTAACCGTATTTACTCTGGCAAGACTCTGGTGACTTCACTCAGTAGCTCCAGTGATACTCATAATAAAATATACTCCCTCCAATCCTTTACACAACATGTTTGTTGAATACCTGCTATATGCTAGGCACTTTCTTGGTGTGATACCGATGTGGGATACATCTTTGCTTTCTTTCTTTGTCACTGTCCCTTTTTTTTTTTCTTTACTATGGTTTGAAAACAGGAACTTTGACCTAAGCTACATTCCCAGCCTTTTTTATTTGTTATTTTAAGACAGGGTCTTGCTAAGTTGCCCAGGCTGGGTGATCCTCCTACCTCACCCACCAGGAACACATTCCTTCCTCTTGATTATGATGGAGTTGATCCAGCTAACTCTTGGCATGTTGCCACCTGTAGCGGCCCACCTCCTGTGAGAGAGCAAGGAATACAGCTTTGAGGGATCAGAAACCTGGAAACCTCCTGAGCCATCTCCCTGCAGGAACTTCTTTGTAGTCTCACTCTGTCCATTGTGTGGTCAGTTGCTTGATGATGATGACACCAACAGTGCGGGTGACAGCTGAGAACAGGGCCCTGACTCCCATAAATTCATTTGAACTCATTGTAGACTCATGGACAATGGTGTTCATATCTGA
Source organism: Dasyprocta punctata (assembly GCA_004363535.1). Classification (NCBI taxonomy): domain Eukaryota; kingdom Metazoa; phylum Chordata; class Mammalia; order Rodentia; family Dasyproctidae; genus Dasyprocta; species Dasyprocta punctata. The sequence goes on along the minus strand of RJWM01014591.1, from coordinate 1,452 downwards.
AATACATGTGTGCTGGAAAAAATTCAAAACTCATTGCTAATCTCTAACTGCAGCAAGAGTCTGAGATGAAATTAGGAGCTCAAGAAGCTATTTTCAGAAAGGGTCAAAATGGAGAGTTTGAAAAATGAATAAGACTCCATATTCAAATTTCTTCATCCTTGGTTACAAATAAATAAATGTATGCCTTAACATACATATGTTAATTTCTTGCATTTTATTTTATTTATTTATTTATTTTTGAGACAAGGTCTCACTGTGTAGTTCTGGCTGGCCTTGAATTTGAGGCAATCCTCCTGTCTCAGCTTCCTGAGTACTGGCATTGCAAATACACACCACCAAGCATGACCATTTCTAGCATTTTAGAGATCCATTCATTGTTTCTTCAACAAATATTTACTGAGCCGCTATTATGTGGCATACTCTCCACTGGCAATAAATACAGAACATCAGGGGACAGAAGTCAGAAATGCTTTCCATTATCATGGAACTTAAAATTTGAATGGGTAAAACTTGAGCATATACAATATTTAAATAAGAGATTTATAAATATGGTTTTACGTATTCTGGTTTGTAAATAAAATGAAATACCAACTTCTGAAAAGGTATGTCCTACAGAGAGTGCTGAAGGATATTCTAGAGAGAGACAAAGATGACTATGGTTCCAGGAACAGCAGCAGAGGAGGATCACCGAATAGGACAGGCAGTTGAATGAAGGGGAAAAGTGGAGGGCCAACAGCAGGAGGATAGCATGGCAGAGACAAACCAGTGTATGCTGTTTGTAACCATTCATGTAGATGGCCTCAATTCAGCAATAAAAAGAAACACATGGAGAGTGAATCAAGAAACAAGATCCATCAATATGCTGTATACAAAAAAACATATTTACCTTGAAAGGCAATTCATAGACTGAAAATCAAAGGGGAGGAAACAATTGTTCCATGTGACAGGAGACCAGAAAAAAGCAAGGGTAACTTGCCCATCAACCACAGAATGTATAAGAAAGATACGGTATTTCCATACAATGGAAAACTACCCAGCTATAAAGTAGGATAATCTCAAGGCTCTTGTAGATAAGTGGATGCAACTGGAGGTCATGTTCATGGGTAAAACAGCTTGTACTCATAAGGGTGAACACTAGCATACAGAACAGCAGTTAGTGGGATCCAAAAACACAATAGGTATTATAAAAGTGATGGGGGAGGAAACACTTAGAAAAGGTGGTAACCAGTGTTAATTTCTTATTGTCTTGTGTTGAACTCTTGTAATGTTTTCACAATTTTGTTAGGTTTGGTTCTGTCCTGTCTTGTTTTGTTAGATTTTACTGTGTTTAATGGTATGGGCAGCTATTTTGAACATAATGGAACATATTATGGTAATCATGGTTGGTTTCCTATTATCTTGTTTTGAAGTCCTATAATGCTTTCATTCTTTTGCTTGGTTTTATTCTGTTTT